>OX031015.1:18037619-18142350 GCA_943736025.1 Tenthredo mesomela
AGTTTCTTTGCATTTTCTACTTTCGAAATGAAGGAACTTATCGTTACATTAGATCCATTGAATGTTGGAATCATCTCAATAATGACTTCCCATGGTAGGTACGGAACGTTAGTTTCCTTTGAGTCAGGCATTTTACAAGTTAAGGTTTACAACTAATTATGTAATAAAGTTAAGTAATTTGGTTACATTTAGTGGGTTTACAAACCGAAGAATGTTATGAAAGTTGTAGGGTGAGTAGTATTTCCGGTTTGCATAGGTTTCCTGTTATAGTAATTTGTTGAAATGGTGGGAAGGTAACATTTCGAGGGTTGTAATCCAGGCAGTTCTTCATCGGTATAGGTAGTTGTCGTGAAGTCGTCACTGGAATAACTCGTTGGAGCGAGTTCGCTCTTTGTGGGGCTCAGATGAGCCTTTGAGGGGCAAGGTGCCTTGAAGTTAGTCGATGATATTCGGCTTCTGCTCTTTGTTTTAGCAGCAATCTACTATCGGAAGGTTGATAATAATCACTGATCGTAACGCGAAGTATAGTAAACCTTCGTGTTTGTTTTATTTTTAGGCAGGAATCTACTATCGGCAGGTTGATAATAGTCACTGATCGTAACGCGAAGTATAGTAAACCTTCGTGATCGGTTTAGTTTTAGCAGCAATCTACTATCGGAATGTTGATAATAGTCACTGATCGTAACGTGAAGTATAGTAAACCTTCGTGTTTGTTTTAGTTTTAGCAGCAATCTACTATCGGCAGGATGATAATAGTCACTGATCGTAACGCGAAGTATAGTAAATTTTCGTGTTTGTTTTAGTTTTAGCAGCAATCTACTATCGGAATGTTGATAATAGTCACTGATCGTAACGTGAAGTATAGTAAACCTTCGTGTTTGTTTTAGTTTTAGCAGCAATCTACTATCGGAATGTTGATAATAGTCACTGATCGTAACGCGAAGTATAGTAAATTTTCGTGTTTGTTTTAGTTTTAGCAGCAATCTACTATCGGCAGGTTGATAAGAGTCACTGATCGTAACGCGGTGTGTAGTAGACCTCCGTGTGTTTGTCTAGGTTTTCGGTTGTGCAGTTTTTCGATATTTGATAACTATGTTTTGTTTCACAAGTTGTAGGTAATGTTTCTGTCGTAGTTGTATTTTTATATTAGTTTTGCGTCTTTTGAGTCGTTTCAGTCGGAAGAGGGTTATTAGTTCACACCACTTGTTTTTTATTTTTTTCACTAGTTCACTGGTTTATGTCACAATTTGTTTAGTTTGAAGTTTATATCGTCATGGTATTGGTTTCGTTCGTTCACTTTTTTTTTTTTTCAAATACCCTCAGTAACAGGGGGACCGCCGCTGCCACCAGTGTTATGTCTGAATTGGGATCTTATCCCCTGTTTTAAATACTAGAGTATAACTGAGGGATTGTTGATGGAGGAACAAACGTGACAGGGTTAGAGAACTAATAACTTTATTGATAAGTACTGTCTAGGATTATAGGAGTATAAGTAATGAGTGTCGATAATTCGTACAGGTAGAATAGGTTGAGTAATTTAGGAGTCTTTTGTAAGAGGGTTGGTTAGGAAGTCAGTTAGGAAGAATGTATGAATAAAAGGAGAGTAGAAGTAAAGGAGATGAAGGTTGACTGGGGAAGTGTCTTATTGTAATCGTAATTCGTTAGTCGTGAGGTCTTGAGGTAAAGGTGGGGATTAGAGGATTGCAGACCGATGCACTTGTGAGTGTCGTGTGCAGCGGGTTAGCGTGAGAAAGATAGCGAGGTAGGAAGGCAGGAGGTAAGGTATCATCCAAGGAGATATGATAGCAGGTTGGCGAGAGGAACGTGGAGTAGGACGTAACACCGGGAGCAAAGAAAAAAAAATAGTCCCAAAAAAAAAAACCACCCTAATATTTACCTTATGATAATTTTATTTTTTTTATTGTACTTGGCGCGAGACTCTACCGAGTCTCTTGATATATCAAAATCAGTGAACTTCAATTGCCTATAACATTCGCAATTTTCATCGGAAAAAAAAAAAAAAAATTATCTCACTATTTTGAGTTATTTTCTACTCGATGTGCCCCAAAAAGTGAAACAAAATTTTTTTCTGAACGACCCCATTTTATCGTCAATGAAATTAATTATGAAGCAAACAAGCCTCGGTCTCGGCGCGCCCCGTAGACAGTCGCGCGCGACGTCCCGCACGGATCAATCGCTTTTTAAATATAGTTTCCATCGGAGTTCCATTTTGAAAATTACAGATTTTTTAAAGAATCAATAAAAGGAACACGCTTGTATTTTTTTCAGAATTTTCCAAGGGTGTAATCATCTCGAAAATCACGTTTAAAAAAATATAATTGTTAATAACAAATAGAAAACTGTTTATCACATGAATTGAAAATTCATAACATGAAAGTGCGATTCAAGAGCTTCAAAATGAGTTTTTGACGATGTCTGTACGACAAAAACCGTCCAGAAGTCAGCACCAATTAGGATGCGAGGATGTCACCTGGTCCATATCGCCAATCAGGATCACCTAATTCCGTACCGAGGCGAGCTCGTCGAGCTAAGCACAGCACTCGACCTACTCTATAACGTTCGCAATTAGTCAAGACTAGATGTGCCGTATTTCTCCCGTATCACTCACTCTGGAGGAATAAGTAAAATTAGTTTGGTACGTCGGCTTTGTGCCGAGTAACTGAGGATAAAAAAAAGTAAAATTAGTAAATTCAGTACTTAGGGTATAAGGCCTAATATCTTTTTATAACAAAAAAAAAAAAAAAATAGTAAATTCTTTGTAAATTCTGTAAATTGTGTCTCAAGTGCTATTGAAGCCAACAGAAACCAACAGAAATAAGGTAAGGCTAACATTCTTTAATTGTAAAGACACGAGCTAGTTTCTTTTGTTTAATATAGTATTTTGTTTAGGCATTGTTGGACCAAGAGGTCTCGTGCCTAGTAAAATCATTTGTTCAGATATTGTTGGTCTAAGCGGTCTCGTATCTCGTAATTATCGTTCTCGAAACAACCTCGTGGCCGGCCATTTTAGTAGTTAAATTTCGTCGCATGTGTGAGCTTTATCTCGTTACTTCGTAACACCTATCTTTATCTTGCCTTGATTCTTTATTCCTATCTTGCATTTCTATTCCTTTATTTTTCTTTATCTCTTGTATATTGCATTTACTATATCCTGTCTGCCAAACCTCCATGAAGTAAAACCCGAGCGTAGATAGCCGCGGAGACCGCATGGCTCCGCGCCGTATTTAGTATAGTCTATCTTTTAGTATACTCGCTTATTATTTTTCTACGCAATAGTTGCGTATCGTTTGTCTCTCTTCTTCATAACTTCTATTCGATCTACCGGGTCAGCTGTGTCGTCAGATGTAAAATCTTTCTTTTATTGAGTACGAGTATCGCTTTGTGATACGAGTAGAGTATCTTTAATGAATTAAATATTATATCGAGGCAGTCTGACGCACATTTGTTCACTAGTAGCACCAGCACTGCCAGCGGCTAAAACAACAACATTTATTTGCGTAAATTTCAGCCGCAACCATCACCCTGCATTTAGCATAGGAGTGCATAATAAAAGGATCAAAAAATTAATCAAACATGGATCGTCCATCGGGACGCAAAAGAACATATAAGTTATATACTTTTTTTGGCAACAACAGTGAAGTTCCAGCCCGTACCAAACGTCGCTGGATAGCAAGAAAAAAAACAAATCGGTTGGTTATTATATTACTTGACATGATACTTCTGAAAGTCAATTAATACAATTAGTTCGACGAGAATAATCACTTGCAATTTATAGTTACAGCATACCATCTCTGGGGGAGCACAGTGAACAAAATGATGATTCTTCAAGTAGGGAGGTGAGCATTGAATCCAATAATTCATATTTTGACGTTTACAACGAAAATTCTGAATATCTTGTCCACTTCGCTTATTATCATCAACTCGAATTGTCTTGGTAATGAATGATTTCATACACACATGTCAAGATAAATTTTTTTGAAAACGTTCTCAGTTACAAAAAACATCCTGCCACACTTTCCCCTAAAGTCACGTGTTTTCGAGATAAATACCCAATTAAGGTGCCACAGTAGTCGCATGTCCTATATATATTTTGTGACGTCATAAGCAATAAATTTTCGTCGACAAATTGAGCCTAAACGGGAGGACGAATTCCACGGAAATGATTTTTTTCAATAAGCTAAAATTAAACTGTAGGGCGCTTACTTAGTGATTTTTCATGTAACTTGGTTAATAATGCTTATCACGAATAAACGGAAATTATATTACATTTATACACATCCAACACGGCGGCATCAGAATCCCTGCAATTACCGATTTATCGTATTTTGATCGCATCTGACAGATGCAGGGTTGCCAGATTAGTCGCTAAGATAGTCGCGCACAGATGGCGCTCAAGTCGCCCAAAATCGCAATCACGAGTTTTACAATTTACAACACAGCAGCTCCGGTTGCTCATTGTATTGTTTTTAACTATTTAAAAAAGAAAAAATTCAAATTTACACGTGTATTTGATACGCCAAAATGACAAATTATCGTCCCAAAATGCTTGAATTATCCGCAGCTTGCGCTGGTATCGCTTTGGCTACCCCTACCGTAACTTCGCACGGAGCGAATAGTATATTGCCAGCAAAAACGCAAAATTGAATTTCTAAGCGAATTTGGTTGAAATCTCAGCGGGTCTTCCCTTGAAGAAGGGATATTTTTCTAAAATACATCTCGAGCCAGTGAACACCACCAGGATCTAGTTCCAACCCATTACTCATCAAATAAATTAACAAATAAATAAAATGAATAAAATAAAACAAAACAAACTCTAAATCAAAACACTGTTTTTTTTTGGTGCTTGCCCTCTACTTTAACAGGGGGATATAACCATATATTAAAAAAAAGAGATTTTTATAATGCGCATAAAAATAAATAAATGAATATTATCATTATCATTATCATTATCATTATCATTATCATTATCATTATCATTATCATTATCATTATCATTATCATTATCATTATCATTATCATTATCATTATCATTATCATTATCATTATCATTATCATTATCATTATCATTATCATTATCATTATCATTATCATTATCATTATCATTATCATTATCATTATCATTATCATTATCATTATCATTATCATTATCATTATCATTATCATTATCATTATCATTATCATTATCATTATCATTATCATTATCATTATCATTATCATTATCATTATCATTATCATTATCATTATCATTATCATTATCATTATCATTATCATTATCATTATCATTATCATTATCATTATCATTATCATTATCATTATCATTATCATTATCATTATCATTATCATTATCATTATCATTATCATTATCATTATCATTATCATTATCATTATCATTATCATTATCATTATCATTATCATTATCATTATCATTATCATTATCATTATCATTATCATTATCATTATCATTATCATTATCATTATCATTATCATTATCATTATCATTATCATTATCATTATCATTATCATTATCATTATCATTATCATTATCATTATCATTATCATTATCATTATCATTATCATTATCATTATCATTATCATTATCATTATCATTATCATTATCATTATCATTATCATTATCATTATCATTATCATTATCATTATCATTATCATTATCATTATCATTATCATTATCATTATCATTATCATTATCATTATCATTATCATTATCATTATCATTATCATTATCATTATCATTATCATTATCATTATCATTATCATTATCATTATCATTATTATTATTATTATTATTATTATTATTAAGTACTGATTCAACGATTTTCACAATTATAACTATTTTTCCTCTTTGTAGCTTTCTCAACCAAGGACGGATGATTATTTGGAAAGCTCTGTCAATCATTCGTCGGATGAGGAAATGTCAGCAGGGCGGGGATCGCCTAGTAATTATCCTCCGCCCAATGCAGTCGAGAATGATTCTTCAAGTGTTGACACTGATGAAAGTGAAAACGACGTCAGTTTTCCAGTTGAAGAACCCATTGACATTGGGGGAAGCAGGGCTCACAACATCTTACCTTCATCTTTGTCTGGATACTCTACAGAAGAATTAATACCTCCACTCTTAACCCTGGCAACTAAATTGCGACATGATTTATCCTATTCAGCAGCAGAAGACACCCTGCAATTGGCAAAAGTGCTATCGGATGCAAAGATAACCCGTGATTCAAAAAATGATTGGAAGAAGATATCCGATAATCTTTGCGATTTCATGTCGATTCATCATTTCTGCGATAGATGTTACAGTTACATAGGAAAAGAAGTTGACGATTCCGGAGTCAGGCAGACTATTATGACGTGCCCCCAATGTAATCTCGTCACTCCGGCAACACGTAATTGGGAATGTGGCAATATTGTTCTGTATTTGAATCTCGAAGATCAAATACGATACCTTCTAGAATTACATCATGAGAAACTTATTACTCCAACAAACCGGAACAAAGAAAATAAATATGCGTTGGAAGACATCTGTGACGGCGTAATGTATAAAAAAAAAGTATCTGGTGATACGATTACCCTGAATTTCAACGTTGACGGTACACCGATATTCAAAAGCTCCCCAACGTCAGTCTATCCAGTATTATGTACTATCAATGAGATACCACCAAGAGAACGGGGAAAAAAATATGATATTATGTAGTTTATGGTTTATGAAAGGTAAGCCAAAAGATATGAATGAATTTCTGAAGCCATTTGTGACGGAATTGCAGGTGCTAAATACCCATGGTCTGAAATATGTGTACCAGGGAGAGGAATATCATAAAAAATGTCAACTTCTAGCAGGGATTTGCGATTCTGTGGCAAGACCTGTAGTGAGAAACTCCACACAATTCAATGGAAAATATGGGTGTGGTCTTTGTCTTCATCCCGGAGTTCAAGTACCCAAAGGTAAAGGCAGTGTCAGAGTGTACCCGATTGATGGCAGTGGAAATCCATTCGGAGAAGGCCTTCGAAATCATGATGAGACCCTAATTCATGCTATGAATGAAGAAAAGGGGATGAAAAGTAGGTCTATAATGTATGATGTGCCGGGTTTTGATGTTATTGATGGGCTTGTGGCAGATTGGATGCACTTAGCGACGCTAGGTGTGGCCAAACAATTCAGTAAACTGTGGTTAGATCCTAAATATAATAGTGAGCGATTCTTCTTAGGGCGACATGAATCATTAATAAATACTATACTAGGATCATTCACCCCAACACTAGAAATTTCAAGAACAACCAGAGATATTGGCGAACAAAAATACTGGAAAGCACATGAGTGGAGCATTTGGTTATTATTTTATAGTTTACCAGTTCTCAGGGAAATCGCTCCGAATGAATATGTCGAACACTGGGCATTACTTGTAGACGGCATGTCTATACTATTGAAAACTTCCATCATGGGTTCCGAAGTGGAATATGCACGTCAGTGTTTATATGAGTTTGTCAATGGTGTAAAAGACTTGTACGGCATTGAATATGTTTCTTTTAATGTACACCTACTCACGCATTTACCGGACAGTGTCCTTAAATGGGGACCTCTTTGGACGCACAGCGCGTTCATGTACGAATCGTTCAATTTTATCTTAAAGAATCGCGTTCACAGTTCCTATGGTGTACCATTACAAATATGTGATTCATTTCGTTATCAAATTGCAGTAATGAAGCTAAAAAACCTGTGTGAGAAGAGTATGAGTCACTCCCAAAAGAAATTTTTATCGAAAATGTTGTACAATAGAATTTTGCCAAAAGTTTCTCAGCAGATTGATGATGTTGGTATTTTGGGTCAAGTACAACGAATAGGGTCTCTCAGTCGCCCGTATTATTTAGCATTGAGACGACTCAATATTTACGCGGAAAATTATTCGACTATTGAACTTGCTATTAGAATTCAGATGAATAACGAGATAATTCATTCGAAACAATATAAAAGATCTCAGAAGCGAAAGAGTTATATTGTGCTATTAACAGATCAAGAAGTGTTTGAAATAGAACAGTTTGTAATTCTTTCCAAGCTTGATTCACGAGAATGTTATGCAATAGGTTATTATTATGAGAAAATAACATCACCATTTTCGAAGAATCGGCGATTAACGCATCTGACATTTGTACAGAACACAGATAGGGATTTAGCTGCTATCAATGTACAACAAATTAAGGAAAAAGTTACACTACTATACTTGCCAAAAAAAAAAAAATGTCCATTGCTTGTGCACACCCTAATAAATATGAATCATGGAAGTAGTAAATACAGTAGAGTTGATAAATAATGTTTCTTCCTCCGCCACCGTCCTTCATGGATCTTGGCGTCAATAACATCGATCACAATGTGAAGAGATAAGCACATGAGAAAAACAATAAATAATACAAAACCAATACCATAACCTAAGAGATAAAACTAGTAGTGACAGTGAGAATATAAAAATAATTAACTAATTAAATCTGAGACATTACAGTAGGATTTCAAGAAAGAAAAATACTAAAGAAAGAGAGAGAGAGAGAGATTGATTGATTGATTGATTGCTTTTATTTAGCTATAAGCTACAACTGTGTGGAAAGAGAGAGATAGATAGATAGATAGATAGATAGATAGATAGATAGATATATTTATTTTTCCATGTGGGGTTGGAAAATATTACAAATAATCAGTACATATTTAAGTACAATGACCAAATAACATAATTAACAATAAGACTTATCATGTAGACATCATCATCTAAGTGTAACTATGCACTACCAACAGGTCATAAAATATAGGTATACAAAACAAGCTAATCTAGATTCCATAAGACTCATAACGCGTTGCTAACATTGAACATGGCGTGGTGAGTTATAGTGATACGTAAGATATAATATAGTGATGTAGTGATGTGATATAGTGAAGTAGGCATAATAGAGATAGAGAGAGAGAGAGAGAGAGAGAGAATATCATTTATTTGATCCTAGAGCTATTGCTCCCTAAGGACCACAAGCAAGTATACAGAGATGAATAATCGAGTAAATAGCAAGTTAACAAAAAACAAAAAAGAGGAAAAACAAGGTTTCAGTAAGCTATAAAAGAATAAGTAAAATAAAATAATCGTAAAATAATAGTAATAACATAAAGTAAGGTAAAGCAGGAACATAAGAATACCTAACATAACATATCCTAAATAGACGTAGAATTCGGTAGCAAAACTTAATATAACAATCTTATAAATACTTAACATAGCGTACCATACCCAGGACTAGCCTATAAGCCTAGCTCCCCCTAACCCACGACCTAATCAGACGGATTCACTTCACGCACCTCCTCAGCCATCAGGTAGCTAAAGCAGCGGTGTCGAAAGTCGGCAAGAGATACCGCGATAGTGATTTCTGGCGGTAGAGAGTTCCAGAGATGGATCCCCGTAACCAGAAAAGACCTCTGTAGAGAGACAGTACGGTTTGGGGGTGCGCGAAGTGTATCCGTACGTGCCGGGTTTCGCCGCCCTATAACATTTGACCGCAGTCGAAGCTGCTCGCCGAAGAGACCAGGCTCACTTAGGCATAAGGCCTTGTAAAAGAGACAGCCAATGAAAAGCCTACGGCGGTTACGAGGCCTGAGCCAGCCTAAATTGCGCCTGTGACGGGAGATATGCACATGACGCGGCAGTCGCAACAAAAAACGCACGCAGTTGTTTACCGCTACTTCAAGTTTACGCTCTAAGTCCTCCGAGAGGTTTGTCAGCGCCGCGGCACAGTAGTCAAAGTGCGGCAAGACCAAAGCAACGACCAACCGCCGTCTCAAATCTAGGTTCAAGTGGTTATCATTCATACGCAATCGATAAAGCGCTGCAGCCGCCCTCCCGCACACCTGAGTGACTTGCCGGGACCACGAGAGAGTACTGTCTAAAATAACACCCAGGTAGCGAAAGGAAGGCACATAGTCAATCGATTCGCCTTGCAGCAGAGGCGTAGGAAGTGACGAGAAGTCCAGACCGTTGACATACCTGGAACTGCCGAAGATCATTGCCTTGGTCTTGCCCCCATTCAGACTCAAGCGATTAACTTGGCACCACCCCGCGATGCTTTCAGCGTCCTCACACACTAACTGAATACCGTTTGCGAGCATAGCAGGCGGGCACTTGAGATAAATGACCAGGTCATCAGCGTAGAGCAGATACGAGCAGTGGTGCAGACACTGTGGCAGGTCATTGATAAAAAGCGAGAAGAGCAGGGGACCCAGCACGCTACCCTGCGGAACGCCGGACCGGAGGAAAAGCCACTCAGAGAGCTCATCCCCACCGTCGCGGACCGCTTGTAAGCGACCATGAAGGTAAGAATGAAACCATCTGAGGGTATCAAGCGAAAGGCCGAAACCACGAAGCTTCCGCAGCAATAGAGAGTGGTCAACTGAGTCAAAGGCTTTTGTAAAATCAAAGAATACAGCCAGGGTGACCATACGATCGTCTATTCCCTGCCGAATGTCATCTGTCAGCCGCAGGACAGCCGTCTGAGTCCCCGAACCCCTTCGGAACCCAGTTTGACGCGGATCGAGAGAGTTCCTATCTACCAGGAAGCGCATAACCTGGTCAAATACTACCCGCTCTAGTACCTTGGAGATAGCGCAAAGCAGCGAGATGGGGCGAAAGTCCGAGCACGACTCTGGGCGCCGCACTTTAGGTAAAGGAGTTACAAGAGAAAATTTCCACAGCGAGGGAAACTCACCCCCCCGCAGGGAGGCGTTGAAGAGCGCAGTAATCAATGGCACCAGAAGAGATCCGAACGCTTTATAGGCCTGTATGGGGAGACCGTCAGGTCCATGCGCACGCGTGGTTATTCTTGCCAGAGCGTCCTTCACGCTATTCGTATCCACACACGCAAGAGAAAACTGCTGAGCATCGCGCTGGGGAACAGAAAGGCCAATAACCCGAGAGAAACAAGGCAGTGGATCGCAGGAGGACACGGATATGAAGTGTGCGTTAAAGGCCGATAACGAGAGATGTGCCGGGAGCACATGACTAGCGGACTTAGTAAGGCCTAGCTTGTCTATTACGCTCCAGAACTGACGAGTATTGCCTGAAGCATCAAATTTTGCCTGAATATAAACCGACTTCGCGGTACATAGTTGCCTCTTCACTTCTCTCCTGAGCGATACGTACCTAGCGTGCGACGACAAAGACCGCGAACGTTTGAAAGCTCTAAAGCAAGAATCCCTATCATGCATAAGGCGTCGCAAGTTAGTGGAAATCCATGGTGCCGGTGGACGCCTGGCCGTAATCTCCCGCAACGGAATAAACCGTTCTAGCAGTTCGCGAACAAAAGTATTAAACACTGAGAGCTTACAATCGATACTCGGCTGACTATCAAGTAACAAGAGATCAAATGCATCCAGAGCCTCCGCTGCAGCCTCTTGATTAGCTTCGTTCCATGGCCGAAACCGAATGATCCTAGGAGCAGGGCGGGGTACCGAATACTTGATGGAAACATAGATTAAGTCATGTCCCGAAAGAAAGGGCTGGGAAGACTGACCCCACGCTGCTAAGGAACCAAGGTTACTGACGGCGCAAATATCCAGCCAGGTATCAGACGTCTGCGTGTGATGAGTCGGCAGAAGCTGAACAAGGTGTAGACCTTGGGAGGCGAGGAAGTCCTTGAGATGTTTTGAGTCATAAGTGGAGGAAAGAAGATCGGCATTGAAATCTCCAAGAACTGTAACAAAGTTGTAGCTCGGGATGAGAGCCCCAAGTTCCGCTTCAAATATATTCAGAAAGCCAGTTTTAGGTGGTCTGTAAACCACTGCCACAAGGAACTTCGGACGAGAGGCAGCCCACACTTCGGCTATCAGATATTCAGGCACACCATCGCGTTGCAGCATCGATGATGAGGCAACGATCCGGGCACTCAGTTCCTTTCGAAAAAATAGGGCTACTCCCCCTCCCAGGCATCCCCTACGATCGACCCGAAGGACAGTATAGTCCGGAAGCGAGATTTGCTCATCCACTACGCGCTCATTAAGCCAGGTTTCCGTAACAGCAATAAGGTGATAGGAATTATGACGGAAGAACTCGCGGAATTCGACAATGTGAGGGGGAAGGGACTGGGCGTTAAGACAACACACATTGAGAACAGAATCACAGCGTTGAGCGACGGAGCTTGAGGAGCCAACACGTACACCGGCGCCAGGGACAGCCGATGAACTCGCAGGGAGTCAAGCATTGGGCGTCAAGAGGGCAAGATCCGCCTCCGACTGAATGGCAATAGGCTCAGACTCTGCATCACGCTTGGCCGTAATCGTCCCGTTCTTCACCCAGATGTAACTATAGCCGCACTGGTTGCCTCGCTCCCGTGCTTTACCCAGAAGCGCGTTCACCGTGAAGGAAAGATGCTCATTTATGAACACCGGGGTATGCGGGTGCTCTCCTGCCAGTCCGAGTTGATCTGCGTAGAGATGGCCATGGGTTCGTTTGGCTGCGAGTATGCGATTTCGACAGTCGACCGACTGCAGCTTGACAAACAACAAAGGCGGCTTATTCGTGACCCTGTTACTCTTGACACGAGCAGTCTCAACAACCTCCGAATCTGCGACAACAACCGAGAGCGCCGCCATAGTTGAGCGGAAAATAGCACCAAGGTCTTCGCCTGCCAGTTGAGGAACGCCTGCAATCATTAGATTGCGACTCAGCGCATTTTGTTCCAGAACCTTCACTCGATTTGCCAATTTAGCAATCACATCAGCACTTGCAGCTCGAGCTGCTTCCAAGTTATCGGTTCTCGCCGTGAGCACGAGATTTTGGGCACTAAGAGCGTCCACTTTGCCACTAAGCTCCGCCACAAGTTCCGTAGTAGACTTTGACAGCTCATCGACCTTGGAAGAGAGAACATCGACCCTGGCTGGAAGGGTTAAAAGACCATCGATCTTTGCATTCAACAGCTTAGAACTAGCATGGACTGCCGCAAGGATTGCATCAAGAGTAGGAGGCTGGGAAGATGACAAGTGGGCATCACAGGTAGCCGATCCGCTTGCTCCAGGTGGTACGTCTGCAGCAGTAGAGGAAGCGGCAGAGGCATTTAAAGCAGCAAGAGCTGCATCCGCAGCCAGGCATTGTTTGCATTTCATCGCCGACCTACCATTTGCCTTCATGGACTTCACCAACTGACCGCAGCCAGGGTGATAATAGCCACTGCACTTATAGCAACGAACCGGGGCGCTTACTTCTTTCCTGCACCCTTGGCACACTCGAACAGTTGGTTGCACCAGGAGATCTACTGCCGGGTCTGCCATGGCTAGATAGAGACAGTACACAGATGAAGCTAAGCGAGCTTGGTGGTGGTCGAGCGAGGTACGGAGAGAAGCCGGGTTTAACTGTGATCACCAAGCGGAACGAGCAAAGTCCAAATCAACGAATATTAGTCCAGAGTCGTATCACACCCACATACTATACACACGCAAGACTATACACACTAGGCACAGTGGACAGATAGACTCAACGGAAAAGTTCACAAGATCACTAAAAACGCACTTTGGTTCCAAAAAGAGTCAATAAAAAACGCGTCAGTCTACAAGAAAACACTTTGCACGTCCTGTGGCACGAAACACGAAGTAATTGGATATTTAGAACTATGAAAATTAACGAAAATATAAGGAGCAGGATGATAACGACTGTTACGTGTATAACGAGGAGAGATTGATTGATTGATTGATTGTTTATTAATGCCTTAGTAAGTACTATGAGGCAAAGGTTTAACAAGATGGGAAAAAATGCAGAACGTGGTACAGTTTTGTATACAGAAAACAGAAACAGTAAAGCTTACAAACTATATTAGACTAAGACTAAAACTACAGACTAAAATACCCAGTTGGACGGCTTGGTTCGACATGGAGTAATCATATCTTAAGGTCACCATCTGAGTAGTGACAATACGGTCCTAGTGACTAGCAAGATATCCAAGGAGTAATACAGTAAAATTTGAATAATATCTATAAAATAAATCACTCAGAGATTGAAGTAAAGTCGATAAAAGTAAAATGAATTAGTTACTAGATAAAATAGATAGGATAACTAATGCTAGATGGTATGATTGTCGAACACAGGGTAGATAACTTATAGCATAATGACCGCAGAGTGAATGAGATTATTAAAATGTAGAATGTAGACTAATAAGTAGGATGACGTGATATGGACAAATTCGAAAATAAGAAGCACGATAAATCTAAGCAATATATATAAGGTTAAAATTAAAGTAAGAAGTATAAAATTTACAATATCATGTATCTGGGCCAGGAGTTTCACTAGCTAGTAGGTGAGCAAAGAGGAGAGATCTAAATATTGGTAGGGAGCTCGCAGTAGTGATTCGTTGTGGTAAGGAGTGCCAAAAATAGGCACCACAAAGCTGAAAAGAATTAGCAAGTGCAGCCGTGCGGTGAGGTGGGATCTGGAAGGTACTCGAGGATGGATGACGAGACGACCGTCGAAGAGTAGGGTCCTCTGCAACTAAGAGCTCACTAATGTATGGGGCGACCTCCCGGTGCCGAATATTGTAAATGTAGATACCCAGAAAATACAGTCTACGATTCCGCACCGATAGCCATCCCAAGCGATGTCTGTAAGGAGTGATGTGCTCGTCTCTCCGGATACCAAAAATAAATCTGATTGCACTATTCACTACTCTCTGGAGTTTGGTATTAAGTTCATTGGTTAGATCTAAGTATACCAGGCAACAGTAGTCAATATACGGAAGGATGAGGGTTGAGACAAGTTTGCATTTAAGTTGCTGAGATAGCGCGTTCTTATGGAACTTTAATTTATGGAGTGTGTAATGAACTTTCTGAGAGATAGATGCAATATGGCTGTTCCAGGAGAGATTAGAGCACATAACTACACCAAGGTTCCTAGCTTCTGATACGTACGGAATCGAGACTCCATCAACTAGGATTGGTCTCAAGTTGTCAACATCAATCTGTCTGACATAGGCATCGCTCCCAAGAATCATGACCTTCGATTTTGAGAGGTTTAACTTGAGCCCATTTGAGTTGGCATAATTAAAAATAGCTTCAGCGTCTTGCGCAATCAAGTCAAGTCCATGAGCAAGGTTGGACGGGGGGATTGACAAGTAGATTTGTGTATCATCAGCAAAGATCATGTGTTCCGAGTAGTTGAGGACTAGACCGATATCATTGACGAAAAGTGAAAATAGAAGAGGGCCTAGTACTGAGCCTTGTGGAACACCAGATGACGTAGGTAGCCACTGAGAGGTTGCTTTGTCCTCATTGATTACAGCCTGGGTGCGACCAGTAAGGTAATAAAAGAACCATGATAAGGCGGAGTCGGAGAAGCCGAGCGCCTTCAGTTTAACAAGAAGGAGAGCGTGCGGTACGGTGTCAAATGCTTTGCTAAAGTCAAATAAAATTAAAATCGTAATCTTGCGTTCGTCAATCCCCTTGCGTACATCATCGCCCACTCTGATCAGCGCAGACTGGGTGCTATAGCCAGATCTATAACCTGATTGTCTCGGATCCAACAAATTGTTGTTATTGAGAAAAGTTAAGACTTGCTTATGAACCACGCGCTCAAATAACTTTGACAACTCAGAGAGATTAGCAATAGGTCTTGTATCTGATGGAGAGAGGGGGGATCTGATCTTCGACAGTGGTCTTATAAAAGCACGACACCACGCAGCCGGGAAATAGCCAAGTCGTAAGGACTCGTTAAAAAGAGCAGTGAGGAGGGTAGAGATCACAGGGAAGGCGGAGTGAATACAGAAAAGTGGAATGCCATCAGGACCACTGGAATAAGAACGACGCGGAGAAGAACTGATAATTTCGAGAATTTTCTCAGCAGTAGTCGGGGAGACGGAAAATTCTAACTGAGAGCTAGGAAGAGGCAAGATAGCGGAGGTAAACTCTTCAAAGGAACAGGAGTCAGTAGAGTTCGAAATACTAGAATAATAACTATTGAGTTGCTCTTTTGTGAAAAAGTGAAGAGGTGAGGAGAGGGCGGATTTGACTAGGCCTAGACGCGTTAGTTCCCTCCATAGCTTTGCGGGATCTGTTATTCCTGCTAGTAGATTATATTCGTATGAACTTTTAGCTTGTTTTATGTCGGCTGCTAGCTTATTTCGTGAGTGACGGTAAATTTCAAAGCCAAGCAAGTTGTTTGAGCGTTTCGCCTGCTTGTAGAGCACGTTGCGATTACGAATACGATTTCGCAGGTCGTCAGACAGCCATGGAACAGGAGGTTTTGATACGGTAAAAGTACGCATCGGGGCATGTATATTAAGCGCGTCAAGGAGAGCTGAAGAGAGAACATCGGTAAGACAATCGATGTCGTTAGGCGAGGCGCAGTGTGTGTCATCTGAAGCTCCACGCTCAATCAGGATGGTGGTTAGAGAGTTGAGAAACGCAGTCGTTACGAAATTTTTGTAATCCCGCCGGACTAGAATGCGTGACTGGACTACGGAGTCATTGAACAAGTACTCCAACTGTAATAGGTCATGGCCAGTTATAAAAGGACCATCTGATTTGGTGAATTTGACAATCTTTTCGGGATCGTCTACTATAAATACGTCGAGCCAAGAGTCTGAGGTGGCTGTGTGGAAGGTCGCTTCCGATTGAACTATGTGTAGTGCATGGGTTCGGGTCATGTCACGTAGATAAGTGGATTCAAAGCTACTGCCTAACAAATTACAATTTAGGTCTCCTGCAAGAACTATATTTTGATAAGCATGTGAAAACCGATTAAATGCCGACAGAAAATCATGGAAAAGGCGACCTTTAGGTCTTCTGTAAAGAGAAGCAAATAAAAGAGATTGAGATTGAGAAAAATGTACTTCAATAATTAAATACTCAGGAGAGTTAGTGAATTCATTAGGAGAAGATGCCAGTAATTTGGCCTTGAGAGACTTATGTACGTAACATGCAACTCCTCCACCCTCTTTACCTTCCCGGTCGTTACGAATTATAAAGTAGTCCTTGATTTTTACTAGATCATCAGCTGTATGAGCATGGAGCCACGTTTCCGCGACAGAGATTATGTGGAACATTTGAGACTCGAAATGGAGGCGGATAAAGTCTATATGGCCCTGGAGAGAGGTTGCATTGAATTGGGCAATCTTCAGCTGCTTGGATGGAGACACATGATTCGCAGACGTATTTGAAGCTGAGATCTCGGGTGCTGCAGTCCTGCTGAATAGTCAAATAAGCTTCGCTAGATCCGCTTCGGAGCTAATGTTGATAATAGGTTGACCATCTCCACGCCTGACCCAGATTGATCCTGATCTCACCCAGACATATTTGAAGGAGCTCGCTTTGGCTTTAGCTTTGGTTTTTAGGAGTAGATTATAAATATCTGCTGGGAGAAGTTCATTGACATACACGTTGCCATCCAAATCGGTCGAAAAAACTTCGCTGGCTGGCAGATTACGTTTAGCTCTTTTTTGATCGATGATGAAGTCACGAACTCGAACTGACTTGAGTGAAATGACAAACGATTAGTTCCCCGAAGGATTCCGCTCCTGTTGATCACTGGATCTAGAGATGGAACTACCTCTGAGCATTCGACGGGTACTGAGAATGTCTCTTTTGAGATCACTCACTCCCAGGGCATCAAACACCAGTGATGCAACTTCCAACGGAGAGTGGGTAATGCAGGCAGGGATACCAGAGATAATAATATCAGATGTAAGTGACGGTGACAGTAGCGACTGCCTAGGAACAGTGGAAGTGAGCGGTGAATCCTGCGTTGATAAGCGATTTGAGATTTCATCGATCTGTGTCTTGAGTGAGAGATATTCTCCTCTGATTTCAGCAGTCTCGGAGCGAGCATTGTCCGCGAGAGACTCAAGGGTTAGAATACCACCAGCCAAAGCCTCATGCGAGGCTGCTAGTCCAGAGACCTAGTCCAGAGAGAGAGAGAGAGAGAGAGATAGTGAGAGTGAGAGAGAGCGGTATTTATTAGGCCTTGGAGCGATGCTCCTTCAGGCCGCAGGCGTCGTACAATAGAATACACAAAAGGAGAATAAAAAGATAACATAAGATAATAGGCTAAAATATGAATTAACAAAGCTAACCAAAAATAATGCTAACTAAAATAAAATATAAATAAGAATAAGAATAAATAAGCAAAATCTTCAGCAGCTTAGGCAAAACACAGAAATAACAAAAGTGGATGAAATAAAATTAAAAAGAGAGGCAGATAAAGTCAGAGAAAAAATAAAAATATAAGTGAACGTAAAAATAAAATAAAATTATAATAAACTAACGATAAAAAATAAAGTGAAAATAAAAAGTAAAAAAAAATAAAATAAAGTTGGACGCAGATGAAAATGTACAGGAAACGTGCCAAAAACCGTATAGAAACAGACAGAAAACCGGTTCTGTGACTGCTTTCTAACAATATATTTACGATGCTTGTCGAAAAAAAATAGCAAGAGGAGAATTCCCGCCCATCAAAATTCAAGAAGACGAACATCTCCCTGACTCAATGGAAAATGACGACCTCGACTCTTTGGTGACTACAGCTTCGAACATTGCACCGTCGACCCAACAATCTACCAGCGAATTGTCGCAAATAGATAAGGAAGAAGCTTTTTCTATATTGAATCTCATAGATTGAGTAGAATAAAGGATTCGGCTGCTGTGTCGATCTGTCGCCGACCCATTCCCCGAAGGATCTTACTTTGATTAAGGAGCTCATCGAACGATGCGTACCAGCTCCCGAAAGTTGGCCTCAATATCCCATAGAGCTCAAAGGTGATTAAAAAATGATTCGGTTATCGGAAGCGCGATCATTTGGGTGGTTCAAAATAACCCGCCCCACTTTTTTTTTTAGGTGCACCATCTGAAAAGAATTAGGACGATTAAGAAAGATAGTCCTCACTTGGCGAGTGCAAACGGATAAGATTTAGGTTTCGTGCCAATGGATAGCACAGGTAAAGGAATTTGAAAAAGGCTGAATGAGCCTGTAACGAGACGATCTAAATAACAATTACGTTATTGCCACTGCCGGATCATCGAATGCATCATCTAAATCTGCTTTGAAAATAATAAAGGATTCAATCATTAGAAGCGAATCTGGGGATACTTTCATAAGAAATTGAAAACAAGGTGAATAATTATCATTTTTTTTTCCTGTAATCAAGTAAAATTTGGATGGACATTTTTGTATTTGGGATGTAGGACTGTTCGAAATTGATTTATAGCCATCCTTTTTTTTTTTATCTTTTTTATATAGGATAACTAAAGTCAGAAACAATGGAGCGACTTCAATACTCAGAATAGTGGAAAGTATCACACGTGCCTGCTAATCAATGACAGCACTGTCGGCACATGTACCTGAAGGTATTAAATTGCTTGTCCTACTTTATTATAAAATTGAAGAATATATGTAATTGTCACGATCCATATATTCGTTTATATACTTAGATTCATTGACTACGATAGATCAACACGATGAATAATCATCGGTCTACTCTTCATCAAGTGATGTGTCAAGCCAGAGCGATTCACAAAGTTCAGATCAGAGCCTAATCCTTACTAGGAGTCAACCATAACTCCGGGTCACAGATCTTGACCCAACTTATAGGGGTGTTTTGTCGTACCAAAATATGAATTATCTGATAGATAACTCTCCGGAATGGGCCTTCGACCCATCAATTTATTAAAATATATAATAAAAAATCAGCGTTAAATGGGTTTTCCAAATTGTCCTGAAATAATCTGTTTCTGCTTGACGTCTGGACTTCCTATACTGCGGTGAATATTTATACATTGAACGCAGTGGTTATTGTACATCGAATCCCTGAAATTTATCCTCCCAGGTATGGAAAATCATTTTATTCTGCGTCGATTACATCTATTAACACATTGCTTCTCGTTGTACATCATATGTACAACATTCATTTGGTGAATTTGACGACTTCTTCCCACGTGAAAAATGTTGAATATAGTCAGTTTCAATACCTCACTGGCAGCATACAAATCCTGTAAATTACCACATAATGTTAATTTTACCACAGTACTATAGTTCATATTTCGGAAGAATATACTTATATACTCATCTAATGGAACGACGTTTGGTCGGGATAAGTGAGGTTAATTCGTACGATTAGATATCTTCGGGCTATACTGTCGAATTTAGAATCGAACTGCTGCAATAACGCCTTCCATATTAAGAGTTGGCAAACATTTTTCGCTACATATTACTGTCTCGTTCGAATTAATTTTGCACGGCTTACGTAAAACTGACAAACATAGTGCATACACGGCTCCGCACGTTTGACAGATCTTGATCGATAAACGGCAACAGCTCATGTCGGTAAGGTAACACATCTGGCCGTCACAGAACGCCATCTGACATGACATGACATGACCGACATGAGCTGTTGCCGTTTATCGATCAAGATCTGTCAAACGTGCGGAGCCGTGTATGCACTATGTTTGTCAGTTTTACGTAAGCCGTGCAAAATTAGTTCGAACGAGACAGTAATATGTAGCGAAAAATGTTTGCCAACTCTTAATATGGAAGGCGTTATTGCAGCAGTTCGATTCTAAATTCGACAGTATAGCCCGAAGATATCTAATCGTACGAATTAACCTCACTTATCCCGACCAAACGTCGTTCCATTAGATGAGTATTGTAACGGGTTTTCCTGGGGCTCGGGTACCCCGGAATAATTAAGCCGAATACAAACCGGACCCAACCCGTTGGTAAGGGATGTCGTTGGGCGCCAGACTTCGTCGGAAGTCTTCTCTCTCTCTCGCTGGGACCCTCTGGCTAGCTACTAGTGATAGAGGGATTTCGTGGGGGCGAGAAATAATGACACCATGTATAATAGTACTTAGCTTTATTCAAAAAAACGAAAAAAAAGAAAAGGTGGCGAATTATTCAACACGCCCGCTACCTGGCGTAGGTTATATTTTATAATATTGACTCTACTTTGGCTATTTCAATTATTTACACGAAGGCGACGATCGTCTTAGACGGTCGCTGGCTCTCCCTCTCTGGCTACTTGACAGTTAGCTGTCACTGTAGCGAGATTGCGTGCCTCTCTCCAAAGAGTATGAGGTAGAGGTGAAGCTGGCGTACAAGCTACTGTAGTGACATCTAACGAACCTGTACCCTAACCCGTTAAACAAATTAGTGCAAAGTGTGGCCAATAGATGCCACAGTTTTCAGTTTCATATATTAATCGCGTTTTCGCAAATTACAATGGGCGCGGGGTACGGGGAGGGCGGGGCGGGTGGGGGAAATTAGTAACGGTACGGGCTCATCAGAGGCGCTGAAAATCGTGTACGGCTTTTTCTATACACGCCTTATGGCAGCTTCACCTCTATCTTATACTCTTTGCCTCTCTCTATGTCTCTCGGTAGACTGACGCGGCGCGCTGTCCAGCGGCGGCGGAGGGGCGGAGGGGATGGCTAGGGAAGCGACGAAACTCTGACTCGTAGCAGCAACGTGCTTGGCGTGACGTCAGCAGTCCGTGGCTCTATGGCGTCGGCGCGATCTCGGTGAATATCGGCGCAGCGGTTACCACAACTGGCACGGCTCTACGCACGACAAACAACACGTGACTCCGTCCTGGCTATTTTATATCCAACGGTTCGCTAGAACGATTAGACTTGAGCACAGGATCGGTTCGAGGCTTTTTAGGGTTTTTTGGGGAGTTCACGGGTCTTTGACTAGAGATCAGCCCTAGTCAATCTCCGGTGACTCGTCACTCACACACACACACTCACTTTTCACTCACTCACTTAAACTACTATCTTAAAATTACTCTCTCTCTCTCTCTCTCTCTCTCTCTCTCTCTCTCTTTCTGGCTTCTCGCCGGTCTCAGCACTTGGTGCTTCGTACCGCACGCAAAGGCAGACTGACTCTACTTTCCGCTAGGGATGGTTATCCTCATTACCACCTGTCCGGCGAGCGTTGACGACTATCGGTCGGCTGTTAGCAGACGCCTGTCGCCAATATGGCTCCGCGGGACACGGCGGCAAGGGTTTAAACCACGGAAATCGGAGTTTTGGCACTCGGTACGTGCGTAAGGCTGGTAAGGAGGAGGTCTTAACGTTTTGCCACGTTACAGTATATAAGTATATTCTTCCGAAATATGAACTATAGTACTGTGGTAAAATTAATATTATGTGGTAATTTACAGGATTTGTATGCTGCCAGTGAGGTATTGAAACTGACTATATTCAACATTTTTCACGTGGGAAGAAGTCGTCAAATTCACCAAATGAATGTTGTACATATGATGAACAACGAGAAGCAATGTGTTAATAGATGTAATCGACGCAGAATAAAATGATTTTCCATACCTGGGAGGATAAATTTCAGGGATTCGATGTACAATAACCACTGCGTTCAATGTATAAATATTCACCGCAGTATAGGAAGTCCAGACGTCAAGCAGAAACTGATTATTTCAGGACAATTTGGAAAACCCATTTAACGCTGATTTTTTATTATATATTTTAATAAATTGATGGGTCGAAGGCCCATTCCGGAGAGTTATCTATCAGATAATTCATATTTTGGTACGACAAAACACCCCTATAAGTTGGGTCAAGATCTGTGACCCGGAGTTATGGTCGACTCCTAGTTAGTCTAAAAGCACGAGCTGCAGACGACTTTAGAATAATTATATCCAAAAAAATCAACACAGCTAGGCCTATACAGTCAACGCAAACTTTGGGTGGAAGTGAGTGTTCTTATTGTAAAGCCCGCAGGAACAGACTCTGATTCAAGGATTGATTAATCCGAGCAAGTGTCGGGTTTGATTTTGAGTAATATTGTCTCATCTCGTTAGCAAGAGATGAGGTTGAAGTTCGTAACGTTAACGTAACAGAATATTCGTTGAAGAAATGCAATATTTCGTGATTCAAATGTTGTTAGAATTGTAAAATATGCGAGATGAACATGTTCCACACAATTTGAGGAATTATGCACCGTTTGAAACGTTCGAGCCTTGAATTTGAGAATTTTTTGGTGAATATTTTGTTGCATTAACGTTACGAACTTCAACCTCATAGCAAGAGAGGATGTAAAAAGCGGAGCTACTAATCCCACATGCTTTGATCGCCATAGTATTACGAGTTAATAATCTTCGAACTTGCAATTCATCAAAGGTTCGAACAATTTCTGTTTAAATTCAGGATCCTTGCTGACCAGATGCAACATCATCAATGGTACAATCGGTAGATAACTTGATTCCAGATCAGCATCATACATATCAAAAATCTCCAATATCCTTTCGATAGATTTTTCAGTTATATTTTCATCCTCTGTCCAAAAATTCAACACTTTCTTTTGTAAAGCCTCGTTTGTATCAAGTAGACCCAACAACAGAATGCGTCTGCTTAAGGCTTTCAATTTATCAATCGCAATGTTGTCTTCGATGTTGTTATTGTACTTTTTATACGCAGCTATGAAAATGTCCATAACTTTGTCTCTATGCGTTACAGAAACGTCTTTTGCATATGGTACTATTGACAAAGCCAATGTCAAGTAGTTGGGTAGCTTAAAGATGTTCAATAATTTTTCTATTATCTCCAAAGCCACATATTGGCATGTCGAAATCTTGTTCATTAAGATATCTTGGAATTTTATGAATCACAACTCTGCGATGATTTTTTTTTCCTCCAATTTTGTCAACGCGTATAAAAATGATTTGAAACATTTTTCTTTGTTAGTATTGTCGATTTTGAAAAAGTTGCATGTCAATTGATTTAAGGGTAAGAGATACTGAAAACTGCCCATCTATTGCTATTTTCAAATCAAATGAACCAATTGCTATTCTCAAATAAAATTTAACACACATGTTTGCCATCTCAAAACATAGACATTGTGCAAATTTCAAGTCATTTGAAGCAATAAGTACAGAGTTACTCCTCCATAATGCTTCTCAAATAGCCTTTCTTCGAAAACCTTCCATGCGTCTCAATTATTCTTGAATCTGGCTGGGCTTACACACACATATTTTAGGATGCGTAAGCCACAAACTCACGTTGGTTTTTAAAGATAGCTACAATACTTTGATTTTTACCATTTTTTTTATGAAAAAAAAAAAAAAAAATACAATTGCAATTATTTTTCCTCAAATCCGTAATTTTGTGCCGATTTCCAAATTCTAACGTGAATTTGTAGTGTGTGTAGAAATATACCCTGAAAATTTCAGAAGTCTTCGACAAAAACTCAGACGCATGGGACTTTTTCAATTGGCGAAAACATAGTTCTGAGATAAATCGCTTTGAAGTTTTTTATCAAATTATTGACAGAATTCAAGATTTTCATTACTGCATGAATGCACATAGTTTCAGACGAGATCGCCAAGATTTTTGGAGCATGTAACGTTTAAAAAAAAAAATAGCTTCTACAATATTGGAGTGGAATTCACATTTTCATCATGCGTTTTAGAAATTAGGATTCCCAGGACGTTGGAAAGCATTATAAAGGATATAAATTATCACAACTTGAAAAAATTTCAACATTAATATTCTAGCAGTTCGGTTGATATAAACTTGGTCTTGTCGAGTCTGAGCAATTTGACCTGCGGGCAGCGAATCGTGCGGTTGATAACTTGTAAATCTGGTTCTGTAAAATGAATACAAACATTTGGAAGAATATTGATTTGCTGTATAAATTTCGATGCTCATCTCTGGTGAAGTGTGTGACCAAAAACTTCAATATGATCTCCAACCGTAGAAAAACATATTTTGGAGTTGTTGCCTTATGGGAGTATACACACCTTGAAAATGATTTTTTCCAAATCACTGCTACGCTCTGAGAAAACATTCTAGTGACTCAGTTCTTTCACAGTTGATTAGTGCTATTTTGATACATAGTTCGTGATTTTCCCAGATTTTATGTTCTCCGCTGAACAAAAATTCAGTCTATCGAATAAAAAGTGGTTGTTGCAGGGTACAGGCTGCTGCGTTGCATGAAATTTCTCCAAATTTGGAGGAAATATTCTGTATGGATGTAATTTAGCGGCGAACCAATAATATTTCATGAATTCCAGTTCTAGACGTAGAAATTTTTGATTATAAGATTTTTTTTTCCTATCGTTAATAATTCCACAAACTGGAGCCATGCATTCGTGACCATTAAAATCATCCGATTCGAAAGTCAAAGCTATCATTTCTTTATCGGGAATATTTTCCGTCGTTGAATCAGACCTCAGATTATATAGAATCATATAAAATTCGTATAGAATTATATAGAATTGTATAAAATTCTCTATAATTATATAGAATCATATAGAATTATATAGAATTTATATAGAATATAATTTATCTAAAATTGTATAGAATCGTATAAAAAGGTATAAAAGTATATAAAATTATATATAATGTAACTTTTGGCGAGTATCTTGAACCCGAAAGTTGAGAGATACCCGCAGTTATTGTGAGTTCTTTACCTATATAAAAAGGGATTTAAATTATCAAAATTATTAGGGCTTTTCTTTGAGGTACGTAGGTAGGGAAAAGGATGGGTTAGCCACCAAAAGCCACCTATGCAACCTTGTGAATTTACTTTATCTCAGGACTCGGGTAGATTACTCCACCAAAGCCTGTTCCCTTCGGACTCAGGTAGAACCAAAGCCGATCCTTCTCCTATTTGAACAGAGCCGGGAAGTGAATCCAAGCCTGCTTTCCTAAACACAAAACCTATTCTTTACTCGGATCCGGGAACCTTGCGATTCCAAGACCGTGTCTCAGACTCGGAATCGTATTTCCTTGGCCCTCGGACGCGGGAAGTTAATCCAACGCCGTTCGCACTAGGAATGATCCAAAGCTGGTCCCTATAGGCTTATTCAGGGATGGAAATTGATTAGTTAGGAGTCAGTGCTGAAATATCCGACAAAGTTCAAATAAGTAAATAATAATTGTATTCAAATGAATTCTAATAAACTAATTTTTACATGATTTACTTATTCTACTCCTATTCTAAATTCGTGACTCTAGTCGCGTTTGTTTGTTTGTTCCGTTTGGTTTTCGTTCTGTTTGTGTATTCTATTTTTATATTTTAGGCTATGCGCGGTTATGTTTTCTGTTATGATTCTATTTTGATTTCATTATATTGTTCTCCTATTCTCTTCTATTATATTTTAAATTGTGACCAATGATATTTTATCTAAAGGCAATTGATTTGATTCTATTAGCTTGAATTTATGTTAGTTATTCAGATCTAGGCGATCTGAAGCTATACAAGTGAATTTAATAATATGAGTCGCACCGGTGCTTTACCTGACTACGCTCGGAGTTATGAGTCGAAACGGTGCTATACCAGAGTACGCTCGAATATTGGATATTATGAGTCGCAAGGCCTCTATGGCACAAATACGCTAATGAGTGATTGAGTGAGCCGTTTATATACTCTCTATCCCCACTCCCTAGCGTGACGTCAGACACTTGGTCGAACGTAGAGGATTAGTGTAATCCTTTCCTTTGTTCTGGATCTGGCGTGATTCGAGGTGCAATAGTACCGAGTATGTTACAATAAAAATGATTACAATGAATCATTATTGTACTGAGTCAATATTATTATATTATTGTTAAACAAATAATTCATTCAATCAAATGTCTATTAACTCTGAATTCGGCAGCTTGACCATAGGTTTCGACAAATAGGAAAATATGATACCTATTACAGTAGGGTAATTTGGCGTAGTCGGTAGAGCGTGTGAATAGTAATGTTAAGTATGCGAGCGGACTAGGGTTCAAATCCTAGTGAGGGATTTTTTGTTAAGAAAGGCACCTGGATATAATTGTATATAAATATATCTAAGTGTATACAATTATATACAAATATATATAATTATATACAACTTTATCGGGCTATTTTTTTAATATAATTATATATAATTATATGTAATCTTTTTTACTCAGGTGATCTTCAGGATTTTGCTCCATCGAGGTAACGGGTGTTCGGAAACCTGATTCTCTGTAATTTGAATTTTATGTTTAACTATAATTTGCATTTCGCTACGTTGCTATTTTCAAATTCGGCAGGAGACTTTTAGGTATAATAATGTGCTTCGCATATTTTCATGAATTGTGAAAAAGCACTTCGTAATTATGGTCTCTTGGAATATTTAAATTAGGATTGATGGCTGTTCGGCAGTAACGGTATTCGGGTATCCGATTACAATTGTTGGATGCGAGATTTTTAAGTATATATTGTTAATATTAATGATTTCACTGATTATACATATGTGAAAAAATATTAAAAAATAAAATAAATTGTTAGAAATGAATTCGTGTTTATATTTATTTCACTGAACTGACCTATTGGAGATTGGTCCATGGATCCTTTTTTTTTTTAATCTATAATGTACTATGACTTTATTTCTATCAGCCATCCTACTATAATGTCGGATTTATTTGTATGATTAACTATCTGTTCGTAACAATATTCGTTATTCGAATTCATCTTCACAATCTAATGTTTGAATTAAGTTCTTGTTTTGTATATGGGGCATTCCACGAGGTATCGATCAAGATCGGAAATCGATGTTTCCGATCTACTCCAAATTTTTTTCTGCGAAAGTACTGGTCGAAAAACAAAGCCCTGATTTTTTTGAATTTTTTTCAATCATTCGTATCGTAGATATTGCTATTTCAAAACCGCGCGGATCCGCCACTTTCTAAAATCTGAAAAAAATCACAAAATTCTGGGAAAATATATCAAAATTTTTGAGCCATGTTCAAAGATGGAGATTTCATCATAGCAAAAGTTAGATTCAAAAAATAACGCAAATTTTGAAAATTATTCTTGGAATGCGTTTTTCATATGAAAATGAATAAGAAAGTTCCTAATAACATGGGTCGTAAAAGATATATTCACAAAGTTACAGAGAATGATGTGAAAAACAGAGAATGATGTGAATACAGGATAATTCAGTTTGACCGGGCCTTATTGAATGGGCATATTCCTTGCGAATTCTAAGATCAAAATTCCATAGCGAAAAATTGAAAAAGTGAAAAAAAAAAAAAAATTAAGAAACGGTGTACCTAGACAGCCGAAAACTAAGAAGCGGACGACCTGGCTGCCACAGATTGAAAAACGGGATTGTCAAAGTGAAAAGTAACACCCGTTATCCGTTTTACCCAGTGTAAGGATCTCTGAATGCTCAACTAAGATATTCTATAAGATAAGATGACTCGGACACCGTTGATCGCCAGAATTTTTCGCTAAGGAATTTTAGTCTTAGAATTCGACAAGGAATATGCCCATTCAATACGGCCCGGTCAAACTGCATTACCCTGTATCCACATCATTCTCTGTATTTCACATCATTCTCCGTAACTTTGTGAATATATCTTTCACGACCCATGTTATTAGGAACTTTCTTATTCATTTTCATATGAAAAACGCATTCCGAGAATAATTTTCAAAATTTTCGTTATTTTTTGAATCTAACTTTTGCTATGATGAAATCTCCATCTTTGAACATGGCTCAAAAATTTTGATATATTTTCCCAGAATTTTGTGATTTTTTTCAGATTTTAGAAAGTGGCGGATCCGCGCGGTTTTGAAATAGCAATATCTACGATACGAATGATTGAAAAAAATTCAAAAAAATCAGGGCTCTGTTTTTCGACCAGTACTTTGGCAGAAAAAAATTTGGAGTAGATCGGAAACATCGATTTCCGATCTTGATCGATACCTCGTGGAATGCCTCATATATTGATGATTCCTCGTAAAGGAAGTAATTCCTTGTAAGAAGATTCCACTTCGAATTGATAATATAACTGACTGTGTAAATTATCACATAATTCATCATCAATTGATGAATCTTGATAGAAAAAAAGGTTCAATTTGGGAAACAAATCTATTTCGTTGAATTTTGACTTATAAAAATTCTTGAGCGAACTCTGCGAAATTTTTAATTAAGCTAAAATTTGGAAAGGACTTTTGAAATGGATCATAAGCTGACAAATTTTCATGTGAGCTTGACAAAAAAGGCAAAAAAATGTATGCTGCATATAATTTACATATATTTTACTTGTATATGGAAATTTATGATTATATATGTTGATTATTTTTCATGTGTAACTGAACATGTATGTAACATACATTATACATATATCTTTTTAATATGAAAAATGTATGATTCATATACAGAATGAGTAATTCAAATTTATTTGAGATATTTCAATAAATATATTTTCATTGTATCTGCGGATATATATGTCATATATGGATGAAGTAATTTACACTCTTCTAACATACATACTAAATATATTCTCATTATATTTTCAGCTATAAAATGACATATATCTAACATATATTTCACTTATTGCATTTTTGGCCGGATTATATGTTATATGATCGGCATATATGTGTGATATAAGTCAGCATATATTTTTTTTCCACGCGGGGGAGGAAAGTTTCGATATCTTTTTCGTCATTTTCACTACAAATGAATCGGATTTCTTGCAAATATTAGCATCTTCGGATTATTACGAGCCTCTCATTTCATTTTCTTCTTCGTTTCCCTAGCAATTGAGAGGATGGGCGAAATAACGGTATGACTAGAAATAAACTACTCAACAAAATTAAAGGCCCCCCCCCCCCCCCCCCCCCCCCCCCCCCCTAGCATAACCCGCCATTTTCAGACGCCTTGACCGATTCACTTGAAATTTGGACCAGGGCTAGTCCAAAGTGTTTCCAACTTGGGCCCGAAGCCGATTTTCTGTATCTTCGAGGGTTGCGATGTGGCACTCCAAAAACCAACCCTCTGCGTAAAATCAAAGTCACAGGTCTGTGGCACCGGGTTCCAACATCGATTTTGCGCCTAGCCTAGGATTCCGTAGCCGGGAGTGAAAAGTTACTGCTAGGCTAAGGGTTGTTCAGGGGTTGGTTGCAGTTACTCAGGGAAAGGTGGGCTGCAAGTGCTCGGCTGAATCGCGAAAACGATTCGGAAACACTTTTGTGTCTCCGATGCTCGAAAATGTGTCAAAATGTTTTGTCCAACCCCGGATGATAGAGGGATGGAAGCGGAGGGGTTGAATAGGCAAGGGTGTATAATTCAGCAGTGGACCGAATCGTCTGGCTCGACCAAAAGTTGTCCAAACATTTTTTGGGCACAAAATCGGTGTTGGAACCCGGTGCTACAGACCTGTGACTTTGATTTTACGCAGAGGGTTGGTTTTCGGAGTGCCACATCGCAACTCTTGAAGATACAGGAAATCGGCTTTGGACCTAAGTTGGAAACACTTTGGACTAGCCCTGGTACAAATTTGAAGTGAATCGGTCAAGGCTTCTGGAAATAGCAGGTTATGCCAGGAGGGGGCCTTTAATTTTGTTGAGTAGTTTATATAGTTTTCAGATAGATAAGAAAAACGTAGAAAACTAAAATAAGCTGTGAACGCATCTCAATATAATTCAACATAGCATGGTAGTACATAATAATGCTTTTAATTATAAGTGTGCAAGCGACTAACGCTGTGAGACAAAAAACGCGCTTGAACACGCTCGAACACGCGCAGTCCCAAAACCGTGGCAAGCAACAATGTAGGTATGTCTCGGACAACAATGTATATTTTGCGCCAACGTTCGGATGAACAATGTCATATGGTTCGGAAAATCGAGGTTCTACTGTATATCCTTCATTATAGAAAACAACAAAGCCTCATATTCCGGTAAGTTTTCGCGTTGCTTTTCGGCTACCAAGCGCGCGCGATTCGGAACGAGTTTATAGGTATCAGGGTGCCAATATCTTTTCGCCTTTTTTTTCAGGCTCATATGAGAATCTGTTGGTTTGATATGCATTTTAAGAGCCCTCTCCAATTTTTTGCTGAATTAAAAATGTTGCAGACGTCGCTCGAGAATTTTAAAAACGTCAAAATTCAAAGAAATCGTTTGTTTTTGTTGAAATATTCCTCACTTGCTCGCTAATACAATATTTTTTAGGTAGTGCTAACGGTCAAAATATATGAATAGTACGAATGAGAAACGAATGAGAGAATATGGATGAATGACAGTGTGAGTGCGTTTATATGATGAAGAATACCCGTATGAATGTGGAATGCTAGAGGATTAACTGAGAATAAAAGGAGACGAATGAGAGATTAGCTGTAAGACCTAGGATGAGCAGTACGTACGGAATAATCAAACGAACTAGACGTAGTTACGCGAAGCTAAGAAAACGTTAATTGAATAGATTATCATATAAATATAATAATTGAGCCAGAGGCTAAAAGTGATTTCTGTCGTGTCTTCCTTATTTATATAATTCATTAATAAACGAATGTTTACTACTAACGCGACGATTTCTTTATTAAATTCTCTATCCTGTAGCTCAGCACAACCGTCACCCTGACTAATTTACCTATTTGAAAGTAGATTGCAGAGACTGAAATTTCGAATAGAAATATTTATATTCAATGGTCGCTCAATCATTTAACAAATAAAATTCTAATAAACTTTCTGAATGGTCTTGAGCGAACTTCAAATCTCAATAAGACTTGATCTTTTTACAACTAGTAATTTGTAGTATAATGAATAATGTTGTTATGATTCTTGGGTATGTAGCACTGTAGTAGTACGCAAGGCAAACAAGGCAAGGTGGTCTCGGGTGTAAGTCCCCGGATAGGCGTCCGTAGATCCTGGGTTCGATTCCCGGATCGTCCGTTAATTTTTCTCATAAAAAAAAAAAAAAAAAAAATTATTTCAATTTGAAACATCAGGGATAGATAAAAAAGTTAAGTAATCAATTAATTATTTAATTAATTACTTAATAAAAATATTACGCACACAAAAAGGCCGCTATATACAATAAACTCACAGCCTGCTCGTGACACAGCCGTCATACAGGTGCTATAGTGTATATGACTTTGCCTTGCGTACTACTACAGTGCTACATACCCAAGAATCATAACAACACATACATGTGAGCACAAGAATAGAAGATGAGAAAAATTGCGGTGATCCGTGGGCGAGCTAGGTGGTCTCGGGTGTAAGTCCCCGGATAGGCGTCCGTAGATCCTGGGTTCGATTCCCGGATCGTCCGTTAATTTTTCTCATCAAAAATTATTTCAATATAATGAATAATGTTTGATAGTGAACATCTTCGGATAAAAAAAAAAAAAAATAAAAAAAAAAAAAAACGCTGACAATAAATACTCACAAATTACATTCGTAATTACGTTTTATACATTTTTTTTTATTTCCATCAAATGTTTTTACTAGCAGACTTGTGTATAGGTACTACGTCAGCTGTTCTGAGTGGCCTATATACACGGTATGTCCAGAAATTTCTTTGAGTACCTTAGTACCTCGCTGAGTACTCATCATATCCTAACCACCTTTTTTTATTGAAAGTTTTGTAATAATATTGTTAATTTCGATATAGTTTGTAGGCCTGATAAAAATTGTTTTTGGACTTAGCTCTGGCATTTTAATAGTTTGATTTTGAGGTTTTCATTTTTTACCTAATTCACGCACAATTGCACAAAAGTATTCGTTAAATTTGTTAGCTACTAGAGATGTATCTGAAATTTTTTGTTCATCTTTGTCTATAATATAATTTATTTTTACTTTTTTCGTTTTTTCATTTACGTTTTTGTTTATAAATTCTCATAGTTTTTTTTGGATAATTTCTTCTTTCTTCAACCTCTTTTTTGTCAAATTTTTTTTCGGCTTCATCTATGACTTTGTTTAACAAACTTGCTAAGTCTTTATACTTCCTCTTGATTACTAAATTGTTTGGATCTTTTTTCCAATCATGATACAATTTTCCTTTTTAGTACACAAATGCATTATTTCTTCAGTGACCCAGGTTCGTCTATAGCTTTATTTTCCCATTTATTCTCGATTTTTGCATCATTGATAAATTTTTTTATTTTTGCTAGGAAAAAATTTGTAGCCTCTTCAGGATCACTCAAATAATATAAAATAGACCAGTTAATGTTATTTACATTTTTACTTAATTTTTTGTAATCTTTACCAGAAGAGTTGACTTGGTTTCTCTCTTGGAATGTGTATTTGTTTATTTCCATAAATAACGAAAAGTGATCACTCATGCCACTTTTTATCGTATAAGTTTGAACGTTCAACATATCAGTTTTATGAAATATGTTGTCTATACATGTACCTTTGTTGCTGTCTCTTGCAGATAGTCTAGTAATATTTTGGAATCCAGGGATGTAACGCATTTCAAGAAAGTTATTCAAATATTCCTATGTTAAAATATCATAATTTAATATGTCTGTATTAAAGTCAGATGGTTACCAGCACAGTAGCCACATGTTGTGTTCGTTTCACATTTATTGCTGCTGTGTCCATAATTTCAGCAGTTAAAATACATTCTCATATTGAAATCATCTAAGACCAGGCATCTGCTTGCTCCTACATATATTTTATTGTTGGTCATGATTTTAGAATAAGTATATGAGTTAACCAATTCAGTCTTGAGCGTACAGCTATTAGATAAAATGAAAATAGATTACAAGATTTATAAGTTTCGGATCTTCCATCTAATTAATTGGAAATCGTATTAAAACATTCGGAACAGCTCATTTGAAAATTTTAAATTTTATTCAGCTACCTAAAATGCAAGGACACGCGTCTGTATCACTGCAAGGGACGTGGCAAAGTCGACGCAGACGGCTTTCACCAGACGATGGACCACGTGCACGCGCCTGATAACAATGCAGAGATGGTTTGCATATTCAGGCATGAGTTGGAGCAGGCCTGTATGACAAGCTTCGACAGCCAGAATGACATCTACAACACTCTGCGTATACTGGAAGTACTTATAACCGTTGCAGGTGCTCAGGGGATTGGTGTTTTCAGAATTTTTAACACGTTGAAACGTTCTTATCATGGAGTGCCGATCGGACAATAAAAAGTGAATTATGTCGAAAAGACAAAATAGACAGCTGCACACTTGTTTCTCTTCAATAATGCAAGATTATAAATCACAGGCATCCTGAGGCAGCGGTCATAGTGACCTATCCAATCATCGAGCCGTCAATGCGTCGCTGGAGACAGAGCGTCCAGCCACCGATTCCTCACACCCTGAGGGAGTCTGGCGAGATTCTCGATGACCCTCAGTGGCGAACGCTGCTGGTCTACAATCAAGGCAGGGTGCAATGTGCTACCGTTGAGGCGACAGACCTCTCGGTCTCCGTGGTATTCGGCGACATAAATTTTATACGCCAAATGTCTGATGCTACGGAGATATTTGTTGACGCGACGTTCAAGGTTGTGCCTGCGATCAACGGGGCCTATCAGCTGCTGACCGTCATGGCCACCAAGTATGACCATGTAAGTATAAGAGCTAAACATAGAAATTTAAGTGACGAAGAAAAATTAACAGGTGATCCGGAAATCGAACCCGGGTCTATTGCAGCCTAACCGGGGACTTAAGGTAGTCTGGTCGTCAAAAATGAATAGTTTTTCATGAATTTATTACGGCATAGTCGCCACATTGAGTATTCATCGAATTATTATTATATTCATAAACTGATGATTTCCCTGATATGTCCAGAAACAAAATATTACCCAAATTATGAACAAATGGCTGGATATCAAGTTTTCATTCATCAGTTTATGAATATAATACTTCGATGAATTCTCAATGTGGCGACTGTGCCATAATAAATTTATGAAAAACTAGTCATTTTTGACGACCATACTACTTTAAGTCACTAGACCACCTAGCTCGCCCGATCGGTGCCTGCAATTTAACCTTTGTCTCTCGGTTCTTTTCCATGTTTATGTGTTTCTCGCGTGCTGAGGCTATGTTCCAATCGGTAAGTGAAGTATACTTGATGCACACTTGCCTTTGGTTCAGACCACTGACGTATGTATGTATATATATATCTATATGTGGGGAATTCCACGTGAACTCGATCAACGTTTGACCCTGACCCCTCCCGATTCAGGCCATGATTTTTTATGTTATTGTACCTGCTCGAAGAGACGCTCTGAATTTTCTTCAGATTTTTTCGAAAAGCCGCCGTATTTTGAAAAATGCACAAAACGCCAGCAGTAGAGCCTTAATTTGAAAATCTGAAAAAATTCTCAAAAATCCTCTGTCAGATACCAAAATTTGTCGCTAATAATATTTTCTTTGACTAATTCTCTGCAGGCATTGCCTTTCACGTGGGCGCTCATGGGACGCAAAAGTCAGTCGGCGTATGACTCTGTGCTGACATATATGAAAACGGTGCTGGCCCCAGACTTGTCCCCAACATCGTTCATGACGGATTTTGAAAAAGCTTTGCAAGCGTCGCTGATAGGGGTCTACCCTGAAGCTGTGCCACACGGGTGCTTCTTCCACCATTGTCAGGTTCGACAACTTCTTCTGGATTATTTTTTCATGTGTATTACACCTGTCTCTAGGCAGGGTAAATCAAACTTTGATGATCGCACCCCTCAAGGTGGTTCGAAAGAATTTAGAAGCAATGTCAATTTTTTTTCAATTTCTTCCCTTCATATATATGTACCCACTCCTACGAAGCCTTACTTTTTCTCATCAGAAAATCATAGATTTTTCGGCATCTTCAATCTTTTGTTCACCGTTTCCCCATCATTAGCTAAAAAAATTCTCGGAAAATGTTGGCAGTAATGATACCTTCCTGTCCGATTTTTTGGAATTCGACAGAAACATGTATGGGTCAGATCAATCACACATTTATTCTGTAATTTTCACATCTTCATTATTATATTCTGTGATACAGAGAATGAAGATGTGATTGAATTTTTTAGCTAATAATTAGGGAAACGGTAGAAAAAAAGAGTGAAAACCACGAAAAATCGATGCTATTCTTATGAGAAAGAGTAAGACTTCGTAGGGGTGGGTAAAAATGGAGGAAATAACAATCAACAAAATTTGACATTATTCATCATGAAGGTAACACTCGAACTTCTTAATTTAATTTAATTTTTAATTTTTTTTTTTTTTTTTTTTTTTCAATAAACAGCCTCTGATGAGGGCAGAACACGACTGCCGAAACGTCAGGCAATTTTGACTAAAAAGAATAATTGACTCGACTTGATTGATTGAGACCTTCCTCTAAAAATTTGACATTTCTTTTATATGATTCAGAACAACCTTGACGGCTACGACCATCCAAATTCCATTTCACCCTCCTTCGGCACAAGTCTAATACATATCCTGCGCTATAGCAACGTTACCTTTATCTGAATACTTTACACAGACGAAACCTGGAACTTATAAAGCAATCATTACTGGTCTGTTTCCGTTCAGGCCGTGTACAGGAAGGCCAGGAGTCTGGGACTCACCGCATTCCTAGAAAATGACGAGGAGGCTAGGAAGGTCCTCAGAAAAGTAATGGCTTCAGCCCTGCTTCCAGCTGAGCGGATAGCGGAAGCTTTTCAGATGGTAGTGAATACCGCTAGTGCTGGCGTCAGAATGACTATGGCAGATTTTTTTGTCTACTACAACCGTCAATGGCTGCAACGAGTGACACCTCAGCTATTTTCTGTCTATGACCTGCTACGTCGCACAAACAACTGCGTTGAGTCATATCACAAGGTGCTATTGCACAAGATTGCGCCGCACCCGAATATCTGGGACTTCACGCGTAAGTACTTATATGAAGCGAATCGACCTGTCCGTTCACATATTATGCTAAGCATTCTATCTCTGTATGCTGCCCGTAACATTTATAAACAATCAAATAAATGAATTAGTAGATTGATAAGTATGGCTAATAATATCTAATCAATTTTTAATTGGTATATCCACCGAATATCTTTAAACGATCCGGGGTCAAAATTTCGATTTGTCTACAATTTTGATATCTCTTAGTGTGTGTTGAGTTGTGAAAATCCACCAAGTATTAGACGTCTAAGCCTTACCGTTCAGGAGAAACGCATTGATTAGTCTTTCAACTTTAAGCATATTGACTTTTACATTCGAATTTTTATCCTATCTCTGAAAATAGAATTCGATCCAACGTGTTTTTCATGTAAAAATGTCTGATCTTTCCGAATATGAAATTCGTTTCAGGCTAGATCCTCAAGAACCGTTAAAAAAACACATTTTTTTCGAAAAAAAAGTGTTTTTTTCAACGTTTCCCAATTTTTTTTTTCAAATTTGATATTTTCTGAGGAACTGAAATTCATTTAGGGTGCTCGGAATGGGATCAGGGGGGAGCTACATTTGTTTTTTAAATTCATTATAACATTTTTTTTTTTTCTTGTTCAGCGAAGTATCTTCATTCTATTGACATTTGTAGAAGTGCTATTTTTTTTACATACTATAAATTGAAGATTCTTCGCTCAACTAAAAAGAAAAAATCTATCCCGAATTTAATAAACATAAATGCAGCTACCGCCTGATCCCATTTCGAGCACCCTGAATAAATTTAAGTTTCTTCAGGTAAAAAGTGAAAGCTATTAGATAAAAATATCAAATTTGAGGAAAAATTTGAGGAACGTTGAAAAAACACGTTTTTTTAACGGTTTGTGAGGATCTAGCGTGAAACGCATTTCATATTCGGAAAGATCAAACATTTTTACATGAAAAATAGCGATAGAGATGAGATAAACATTCGAATGTGAAAGTCAATGTGCTCAAAGTTGAAAGACTAATCAACACGTTTCTCTTGAACGGTAACGCTCAGAGGTCTAATACTTGGTGGATTTTTACAACTGAATACACACTATGGGATATTACAATTTTGACCCTGAATCGTTTACAGATAATTGGCGGACCTGCTCATATAGTATATGGGGAGTTCCATATGAAATGTACAATTGGTTGTCCACACCCCTTTCGATTTGTCTCAAACTTAGTCAAGTTGAGTAATGGGTTGAAAAAAAAATTCCTCTAAACAATGAAAATTCTACCTTTTACAGGTCGCGAGTAACACCGAATCACAAATTTTGAATTATATTCTTCAAATCGCTGTAGCTCCCAAACTACATGTTCGCGCCTAAAAATCAAGTAGGTCAAAAGTTTTGTAATTTGATGTACTTTTCGATGTTGCCGCGAGATAAAGTCGATTTTCAGTAAATGGTGAAAAAAACGCGAAAAACGCGATATTGATCTCGTTCCCCAAACTTTTATGAGGTCCATTTTTCATCATAAAATGCGGTTATTTTTCCCGCAAATTTTCGTGTAAAGAAAAGTCACGGGACTCAACTGGTTAAAGAGATATAAGGGAAATTCCAGGAAAAACCGACCGGATTTGGACATTTTCTGACTTGAAATTTTTCAAAACTGTTAAAACTTTTTTTTACGTGAAAAAGATGTGAAAAAAGCCGATAGTGTTGGCTCTTTTTACGTCTATTTCACATTAAAAAAAAGTTTCGGGAGTTTTGAAAAATTCAAATTCAGAAAACGTCAAAATCCGGTCAGTTTTTCCTAGAAATTCCCTCATATCTCTTTAACCAGCTGAGTCCCGTGACTTTTCTTTACACGAAAATTTGCGGGAAAAATAGCCGCATTTTAAGATGAAAGTTGGACCCCAAAAAAGTTTGGGGAACGAGATCAATATCGCTTTTTTCGCGTTTTTTTCACCATTAACTGAAAATCGACTTTGTCTCGCGGCAACATCGAAAAGTACATCAAATTACGAAACTTTTGACCCACTTAATTTTTAGGCGCGGACATGTAGTTTGGGAGCTACAGCGATTTGAAGAAAATAATTCAAAATTTGTGAATCGGTGTTACTCGCGACCTGTAAAAGGTAGAATTTTCATTATTTAGAGGAATTTTTTTTTCAACCCATTACTCAACTTGACTAAGTTTGAGACAAATCGAAAGGGGTGTGGACGACCAATTGTACATTTCATATGGAACTCCCCATATACTATATATTAGGGTGGTCATTAATATCTAACATATACTTGCCACCCCTTGAATCGATAGATAATGACCCAAGAACACCGTATGATTCTTTTCAGATTTTTAGCACGATCGGAAAGGGTGCCGAGATCAATTTGAAGTTGAAAAAATTGAGAAAAAGAAAAAAAAGAATTAACATATTTTTTTCCAATTTCCGAGTAAAGAAATAAGGAAACTAATGTTCATTTCGGTAATATCACATGATGAAGCCAGAAGAGTGGTTGACTCAACTGCAGTTTGGTCAGAAAAATGCAGAAACCAATGTAGAATGGCAAAAAAACGAAATCTTTTCGACAAAAAAAAATTATTTTACGGTAATCTTGTACACAACGTTATGCAGACTATATTTATCTTGCATGCAACTTCTCACCCATGGTGTTGAAGTGATATTTGAAGTGGAGAAAAAAAAAATTTGTTTATTTTACGCCATGGATGAGAATTTAATGTAAAATAAATAATATAATCTACATAACATTGTAATAAGATAAAATTACCATAAAATACATATTTGTCGAAAAGATTTCGTTTTTTGTAATTCTACATTGGTTTCCCACTTTTTTCTGACCAAACTATTGAGTCAATCAATCCTTCGGCTTCATCATATGATAATACTGGAGTAAACGTTAGTTTTCTTATTTTTTACTCGAAAGTTGAGGAAAAACTTGTTTCTAATTTATTTTTTTTTTTTTTTAATTTTTTCAACTTCAGGTGGCAAGTATATGTTGGAAATTAAAGACCACCCTAATATATATGTATACATGGGTGTTTCTCCACTAACTGGAAATTCCGTGTCCCAGGAAGATTTCACCCATAAAATGACTCGAATTGGATATTATTTCTTACTGATAGTAATGTTAAGAAGTTGTTTGATAGAGGCAATAGTCTAAAAATATTAGAATAAATCCATAAAAAGGAAAATTTTCACATCAACACCCCTAAAAAACAGTCCCCTGGGATGTCCCAGATGCAAAATCGAAATTATTTTGTGACGTGTAGTGAACACCCTAGCGAATTCAGTTACACCAAAATTACACCAAAAGTACACGGTGTAGGTCTGGTGTAATATTGGTGTAATTTTGGCAAAACTCTGTAATGCGTCCAAAAATACACCAAAATCACACGGTGTATTGTTACGTCTTGAGTTGAAAGTTATTTAGAAGAACGAATCACAAGTTATTTTATATGATGTTGAATTGGTAGAGTTCCGTATTTCTTACCGAGTCTTAAATTACTAGTTCTTCTGGACGTCGCTGAGCTCGTATCTGTTGAGATATCTGTTGAGGTATGGGTATTATCAGCCACCACTATGCGTGGGTGAAATAAATGTTTATAGTTTCACCTTTTAATTATAACAATATTTATTAAACAATTTAATAATAACAATCTGCACTGTAGTTTTGGTAATTAATCTTCACGCAAGTGGAGATTAATTTAAGTTTGTAGTTTCTATTATTTTATTTAGTAATTCACTTATTAATTAACTGTTACACCAAACACTTTGAGTTGATAATTCTGAGATCTAAGATTCTATAAGTTCGATCTTTACTGATTGAGGTTTCGTGACTAACTGCTAATACTGCAGTAGAAAAGATCTCTCCTCGCGGATACGCGAAGGGGAGGTTTTGGAAAACTCGCGGGAAGGCGAGGTTTTTTCTATTGGTAAAAAGAACATTAAAACAAAAGCGGGAAAAAATATGGTTGGCTAGAAGAGCATTTGCGCAAGGCGATTGGGTCAGAGGCCCAAGCGTCGAGGCGCTAAGAAGGGATGCTGTAAGCATCTATATCTCTCTTCTTCTAAAACAGAGCTGTCTTTGTCTTTAGACTTTTCCGCTTTGGGTCGTAAAAATCTGAAGGATCTGAAGATTTATGTTTCCTCAATAAGGATTTTCAAAGTTTACTTAAAGTTTAGGCTTTCAGTTTTATGGTGTTTCAAGTGTTCCAGAGCATATTCGTTTCGTGAGAAAATGGGATGAAATTGTCTATATTATAGTTAAGATTGTTCCTTTCAAAAGTATTGACTAATATCTATGAGTAAAATAATATATAAAAGAATAAAGGAAAAAATTATAAATGGAATTACATCAGTAGATGCATTATTAAAACTCTGATGATAATTGCACGTCGGTATTCTTATACCTGAGATAATAACTATGGTAACTGTTGTACCTATAGATTTAAATATTCGGCTTCCAGCCTAGGACGTAACAGTATCTCAGAATTTTTCACACCACTTTTACACCAATTTTACACCCGACCCATTTTACACCGATTTTACACCAATTTTACACCTGACCGATTTTACACCAAATTTATACCCAAAATATTCCTACCAAATCAATATAAAAATTTTGTAAAAGAATATGTTCTTGATAGATGGCGAAAACAAAGTCAAATAAATGCATGAATAAATCCATATGAGTTTATTAATTCTGTATTGTACAACAGCCAGGTACGAACTAGAGTCTACACATCTAGAAATTAAATGCTAATCCAGTCGCATACAGCCCCATCCAATAAACCAAAATGAAACAATGTGAAATCAGTATGTAAAATGAGGAACTTGCTGGAATTCAATCTAAGTAAACGGAATTATGTGGCAATTTGTTGATTATGAAAAAATGGCACACAATTTTCATTCAAATTCTATTCAATGTGCCAATATCCATGATCAAAGATCATAATATAAACTCAGTACCAATCTCATAGTTTATAGCTGGTAAAGTATTCAGAAACAAATCAAATGGTATGACAGTAGCTTGCAGCCATATAAATATCTAGAATTACAGCTTATGTAAACCTAGTATCAGTCTTATAGTTTACGATGAGAACAGTTTTCAGGAACAAATCAAATGGTATTACCTACAGTAGTTTGCAGTCTTATAAATATATAAAATCACAGCTCATGTAAACTTAGCATTAGTCTTATAATTTACGACTAGAACAGTACTCAGGAACGAATCAAATGGTATTACCTACAGTAGTTTGCAGTCTTATAAATATATAAAATCACAGCTCATGTAAACTTAGCATTCGTCTTATAATTTACGACTAGAACAGTTCTCAGGAACGAATCAAATGGTATTACAGTAATTTGCAGCCTTATAAATATATGGAATCACAGCTTATGTAAACTTAGTATCAGTCTTATAGTTTACGACTAGAACAGTTATCAGGAACGAATCAAATGGTATGACAGTAGCTTGCAGCCATATAAATATCTATAATTACAGCTTATGTAAACCTAGTATCAGTCTTATAGTTTACGATGAGAACAATTATCAGGAACAAAACAAATGATAATCTGGTAGTAATTAGTACAGTGCTTAGAAACGAATTAAATGAGAATCCAGCAGCTTACAGCCTCACACATATCTGGAATCACAGCTTATAGATACATCTATAAAATAATATTATAGTTCATAATACATTATCTATTTCGGGTTTCGTATATTCTCACTATCTGCAATCGAAAAGTGTACAATTAATGAACGTTATACATTATGCCTATACTCAGCTACGGACCAAATCAGCATGGCAGTATCAATTCTGGATTAAACATTTTAGCCACATTTTAAATTAAAGTATCAAATGATTTTGAAATATGTACTTGGAATTCTACAGGTATATAGTTTTATCAATTATCGTGTTTGCTGTATGTTAACAACAAGTATTGTCTGACATGGCACTATAAGTGAAGGTATTCGGGACAAGAATACATAATACTATACCTGTCGCTACCGCGGTCGTAGCCACAGAAACAAGGTCGAGAAAAGAGAAACAGAGGCAAAGGAAAAGAAGAAATATGAGAACGAAGGAAGAAGCACAGATCAGACAAGGAAGAAAACAAGACACAGAAAATAAAGTTACATTCCCTGGTGAAAATTTTGTCTGCAAATTTGTCCGCATCATTCTGCAAAATACTTCTGCAGAAGTCTGTGAATTGGGACTCTGCGAAGAAACATTGCAGACCCGGGTAACAATTTACATGGCCAGCCCACAAGCCACATTAATGCCATGTGGCATGAGTACGGCAATGCTGTCGGCCAGCCACATAGCAGGCCAATGTTCGATAACCATGCGGCGGCTATATGGTTTCAACATGGCCTTTTCACATGGCGATAATATGGCTAACTAAGCTAGGCTACCAATGTTGCACCATCCTGACCGCCACCTTGGGCCACGATATCGATTTTATGTGGGCCAAGCTGGCACTGCGATGTCCCGTCACTACCTAGCATTGACCTGGCCGCCACCTCGCAATGCCATATGGCTTTCATACGGGCAAACCTGGCACTGCCATGTCTTGACGTTAACTGGCGACTACCTGGCCGCCACCTCACGATGCCATATGGCTTTGATGTGGGCCAACCTGGTACTGCTGTGTCTTAACGTTAACTGGCGACCACTGGCTACTACCTGGCCGCCACCTCGCGATGCCATATGGCTTTGATGTGGGCCAACCTGGTACTGTCGTGTCTTAGCGTTAACTGGCGACTACCTGGCCGCCACCTTGCGATGCCATATGACTTTTATGTGGGCTAACCTGGTACTGCTGTGTCTTAACGTTAACTGGCAACCGCTGGCGACCGCTGGCGACTACCTGGCCGCCACCTCGCGATGCCATATGTCTTTGATGTGGGCCAACCTGGTACTGCCGTGTCTTAGCGTTAACTGGCGACTACCTGGCCGCCACCTCGCGATGCCATATGGCTTTTATGTGGGCCAACATGGTACTGCTGTGTCTTAACGTTAACTGGCGACCGCTGGCAACTACCTGGCCGCCACCTCGCATTGCCATATAGCTTTTACGTGGGGCAAGCTGGCACGGCCATGTCTTAAGGTGGCCTGGCATTTACCTGGTCTATACAATGCGTCGCCACCTACCTTAGTACCATCAAGGAGCGACATAGTTTGGTCGTCGTTGCCAGGCGAAAGCCATGATAAAACCGACCACTGCCGACATAGCGGCCACATTGGTTAGGTGGGTTGGCCATGTAGCGGCCGTATGGTTGCCGCGTTGGATTGTTACCTGGCAACTAGTTGGCCTCCACATGGCAGCGAGATAGCGCCGCCATATCGCTGCCAGGTCGAAACCATAAGTAAACCATGCTGTTTATCCACCTAGCTGCCATCAAGGAGCTACATAGTTTAGTCGTCGTTGCCAGGTACTAGCCATGATAAAACCGGGGTCGGCTGACATGGCGGCCACATTGGCTTGGTCGGTTGGCCATGTAGCGGCCATACGGCTGCCACTTCAAATTGTTACCCGGGGAGTTATGCAGACAAATTTTCTATAGATTTCTGATTTTCTTTGGTCGGCTCTGTATTTATCTTTAAAATTGTGTCATTTCTGTATTGTTTTCAACTTGAATTTGTGCTTCTTTCTGAATTTCTCTACATTATTCCACAGAGTTTTACATTTCTATGTGAAATATTCATTTCTCTTATCTATTCTTATCTTCAGTTCCCATTTGGGTCTTCTACGTTTTCGTAGAATTTCGTACTTTATCGTAGTCACGCTGTTTTAAGACAGTCTACAAAAAAGTACGATAACGTAGAAGAAGTCTTTAGACGCACAAGATATATTATATATTATATTGTACGTTTGGAGACGTCTCCCAGGACAGGCAGTGAAGACGAAACGACACAGGCTAGCCCAATACAGAGATATAATATTTCTATTTCTCTCTGAATATTGCCTCGATATTCACGGGTACTATTGACGTTGAGATGTTACTTTACTTGCGAGAGAGGTTTTCTGAGCGCTCGGAGGTTTGAGACCGGCAAGAGTGTTGAGTCCGGCACGAACCTCAGAGATGGCGTTGGCGCGCTTCAGCCTACCTTACAAGCTACATCACATTATTATCAATTCTGAAACGTTACACACGACAACACAATTTCTAAAATATTTGTAAGTTTATTTTGATGCAAAAAAACGCACTTCTGCATCCGCAAATTGACTTTATACGTCATAGGCCCGAAAAACCGCGATTCTAACCTCGCTTCGCTCGGTTTGAACGCGGTTTTTGGCCTGGACACATAAAATTGTATATGCCATACGGCCCATAAAGTATTTTCTGACGAATTTCATTATAATCCTCGCCTTCGGCTCGGATTATAAACTCAAATTCGTCGGAAAATACTTAAAAACTAAAATACTTAAAAACTAAATCTTCAGAAAATCCGCGTTACAATAATTATAACATGATAGTTTTCGAGAGAAGCCAAAACGTGCTGAAACGTGCTAGTCTTCGTAAGAAATCTCAAACATGCTAGTCTTTGTAAGCAGCGTCAATGTGCGTTGCAAAAAAAAAAAAAAAAAAATCGAACCTTCTGCGATCCAAGTCCACGCATAGGAAAATAACCTTTCGTAGCAAAGATACTGATAAGACATTGCGTAGAGGTTCCATTCTTATAATAATAAGTAATAACATTTCTACAGAGAAAAGCATCCAATTTCGAAGGAAAACACAAAAGATCAGAGATTTGGTGAAAATCATCGAAAACAAAATTGCACAGAAATGTAGGAATGTGTTGAGAAACATGGTAAAATTCTTGCTCGAAATAACAGAACAAAGTAGAGAATTTCGAAGAAATTTACAGCATATAAGAAATTTTCAGAAAATCATAGAAAGGAAAAGTCAAACGGAATACAGAAATTTGCAGAAAACAATTGCTAAAATTCTGACCAGAAATCGTAGAGAAAAGCATGAAATTACGAAATGAATACCAGTTTCATATAAAAAATCAGAGAAAAAAATACAGATCAATGTAGAGATGTTTACAGATCAAATTACAGACAAAATTAGAAAATAATCTCTACGTTATCCTTTTTTTTTTTTTCGAAAATTGTGAAATTCTTTGCAGAATTCTCTATAAAGTTTTATAGAGAAATCCGTTGAGATTTGCAGACAAAATTTTCACCAGGGTTCAGTATATGAAGCTATTTAGACTAATACGAATATCAAAATTATATATTATTTATTACTTGCATATTATCACAATTGTTTAGATTTTTATATATATATATTAGGGTGGTCCTTATTTGGGGTTCGGACGAATTTTTAATCAGCCGCCCCCCAAATCGTCTCCAAATAATTCGAAAACAATACCCCAATTTTTTCTGATTTTTATCTAAACTCTAACCCCTCCCTGAATGAGGGTGGATTTCCCCATTTAAAATACACGTGTTTCGGCCATATTTTCAGGATATATTTTATTCTGAGAGTAATAATTCTTGAAAAAATCTGTAACTGCGGGACTTTAGTGTTCATTGGTGCTACTATTTGAGAAAAAAATTACAATATCATACGAGTCAATCTAGACGGATTGCAAACCCGTTAATTGAGAAAAAAAGACAGATTAAAGGGTGTGCAATTCGTCTAGATTGACCCGTATGATATTATGATTTTTTTCTCAAATAGTAGCACCAATGAACACTAAAATCTCGCAATTACAGATTTTTTTTTTAAATTTTACTTTTAGAATAAAATATGTCCTGAGAATATGGCCAAAGCACCTGTATTTCAAATGGGGAAATCCACCCTCATTTAGGGAGGGGTTAGAGTTTAGGTAAAAATCTGAAAAAATTAGGGTATTGTTTTCGAATTATTTGGAGTCGATTTGGGGGGCGGCTGATTAAAAATTCGTCCGAGCCCCGAATAAGGACCACCCTAATATACAGGGTGTCCCAGAATTCGCGACGAATAATTTACAGAGTAAATCTTGATCGAAAACAGGATCGAAATTTCCTTAGCCGTTTTTTCCGGTAATGCTTAGATTTCTTGTTATAATTATTTTAATTTCAGTCAATAACGTGCGATTTAAGAACGGGCGCTTGTCGGTGTGCTCGCCGCTTGGTTGTGTGCACTTTGTTTCGCGGCGACAATAGGCTGGGAGACGCGCATACAACCGAGCGGTAATCACATCGACGAACGGCCGTTCATAAGCCGCGCGTCGTTGGCTGGATATGAAATAATTAGAAATAATTATAACGAGAAATCTAAGCATTACCGGAAAAAACGGCTAAGGAAATTTCGATCCCGTTTTTGATCAAGATTTACCCTGTAAATTATTCGTCGCGAATTCTGGGACACCCTGTATATATATACCGCGAGGACCAGGTGAACGAGAATGGTCCATCCGCCCAGGCAACTAATATTTCGTATTTTTAGGGGGATAGCCACTCGTTGCACTGAAAGTCCCTAGGATGATTTTGGCGCGCGGTCGACGCAACTCGGCAGCCATTGTTGATACAAGCCGGCTGACTGTCAATACATCGCGGAAGGTAGACAAGTGTGGTTATGTTCGTTTATTTGAAGCTAATGACAAATAAAGTGAATAAAACCTACGTGAATAAGTTATGGATATTTATTGATGCCTCAACCCCAGGATACAATCAATAATTTTGTTCGAATTGGTTGTTCTCGCTGAACTCTTAGATTCTGATAAATTTCCAGTTATAGCTTAGGTTAATTCGTTGATTGCATTAAGATATCATTTAAAACTGATTGATCGATTTTTGATAAATATTCCTAGCTTATTCACGTAGGTTTTATTAACTTTATTTATCATTTGCTTCAAATAAACGAACATAACCACACTTGTCTACCTTCCGCGATGTATTGACAGTCAGCCGGCTTGTATCAACAATGGCTGCCGAGTTGCATTGACTGCGCGGCAAAATCACCCTAGGGATTTTTTCAGCGCAACAAGTGGCTATCCCCCTAAAAATACGAAATATTATCTGCCTGGGCGGATGGACCTTTCTCTTTCACCAGGTCCTCGCGGTATATATGTATATTAGACTGTTTCAAAAAAAAAAAAATTTCAAAGAACATTGAAAAATCGTCAGAGTATGTCTAAACAAAGACCCTGTTCAAATGTGAGCCCTTAATATTAATATTTAGAGGTGGCGCTTTTCATTTTTCTATTTCCATTTAAATAACATGGGAAAATATTTTTCTGAACTTCCGAATTTTATTACTCGGAATCGAACTATCTTACAATAATAACTAAGATAGCTTTTTGTAGCAAATTTGACGCTCTATAAAAAAGGTTTGAATGAAAATTTGCGTGAGGCGAGCCGTTTCGGAGTTTTCAAGCCTCAACCATTGAACTGTTCGAAATAATGATAATTTCTACTTATACGCGACAAAATCGACTCATGTAACTTAAATACCCACTATTATCAACTTTAAAACCAATATCCATAAATTTTCAATTCAATGTTGATCAAAAAATTTTATTAATCAACAATAAGTGATTAATTTTTTAGATCAATAATCAAAAATACGGGTATATCACAAATAAATGATGAAATTTCATCATAAATTTTATTTACAATGCATCAATAATTCATTTCAATTTAATTTTAATTTTGATTTTAATTTTGAACAGTTCAATGGTTGAGGCTTGATAATTCCGAAACGGCTCGCCTCACGCAAATTTTCATTCAGACCTTTCTTATAGAGCGTCAAATTTCCTACAAAAAGCTATCTTAGTTATTATTGTAAGGTAGTTCGTTTCTAAGTAATAAAATTCGAAAGTTCAGAAAAATTTTTTCCCATGTTATTTAAACGGAAATAGAAAATTGAAAAGCGCCACCTCTAAATATTAATATTAAGGGCTCACATTTGAACAGGGTCTTTGTTTAGACATACTCTGACGATTTTTCAATGTTCTTTGAGAAAAATAAAATAATCGCTTTTTTTGAAACAGTCTAATGTATATATACCATACTGGATTGTAATGCCGAAAGGTGACTGATAAAAAACTACTACTGCATAATACTATACAAGACTAAATGATAATTGATATTTTTTTTTTTTTTTGTTAAAGGTATAATCTTATATCTTGTACTATATTAATCTTAATATCTTATACTATATCTGGCAACTGCAGTAGTTGTATATGGGGAAGTCCACCAATTATAGGCAAACGATCCGGGGTCAAAATTTCGATTTGTCTGCAATTTTTACATCTCATAGTGTGTATTGAGATGTAAAAATCCACCAAGTTTTGGACCTCTAAGTCTTACCGTTCAGGAGAGACGCGCTGATTAGTCTTTCAACTTTGAGCACATTGACTTTTACATTCGAATTTTTATCCCATCTCTATCGCAAAAAAGAGAATTTAATCAAACGTGTTTTTCGTGTAAAAATGTCTGATCTTTCCGAATATCACATTCATTTCAAGCTAGATTTTCAAAAATGGTGAAAAAAACACGTTTTTTCGAAAAAAAACGTGTTTTTTCAACGTTCCCCAAACTTTTTTTTAAATTTGATATTTTTATCTGAAAGCTTGCAGTTTTTCACTTAAGAAACTGATTTTTATTTTGGGTGCTCGAAATGGGATCAGGCGGAAGTTACATTTATGTTCATTAAATTAGGTTAATATTTTTTTTTTTTCTTTTTTTCAGCGATGTATATTCATTTTATGTACATTTGTGGAAGTGCTATATTTTTTACATACTATAAAATAAGGATTCTTCGCTGATTAAAGAAAAAAAAATATTTTATACGTAATTTAATAAACAAAAATGCAACTCCCGCCTGATCCCATTTCGAGCACCCAAAATAAAAATCAGTTTCTTCAGTGAAAAACTGCAAGCTTTCAGATAAAAATATCAAATTTAAAAAAAAATTTGGGGAACGTTGAAAAAACACGTTTTTTTTCGAAAAAACGTGTTTTTGTCACCATTTTTGAGAATCTAGCTTGAAATGAATGTGATATTCGGAAAGATCAGACATTTTTACACGAAAAACACGTTTGATCAAATTCTTTTTTTCGCGATAGAGATGGGATAAAAATTCGAATGTAAAAGTCAATGTGCTCAAAGTTGAAAGACTAATCAGCGCGTCTCTCCTGAACGGTAAGGCTTAGAGGTCTAAAACTTGGTAGATTTTTACATCTCAATACACACTATGAGATATCAAAATTGCAGACAAATCGAAATTTTGATCCCGGATCGTTTGCCTATAATTGGTGGAATTCCCCATATACATTATTATATTATTATAGTAAGTATCGGAATCAAATTCGCGAAGCACTATAATAGAGTAATGAACTAATAATAATAGTACCATTTTTGCAAATCGACGGCTGAGCAGAACAACATCTTATCTCAGAATTGGTTCCAAAAACATCGTATCTCGAAATTTGGGTCAAAAAGGTCGTATCTATCCTGAGAAACCAGCGACATACGATGTTTTTAAAACAAATTTCGAGATACGATGTTTTTGGAGCAAATTCTAAGATACGATGTTTTTGAAACAAATTCTGAGATACGATCTTGTTCTGCTCAGCCGTCTAAATCATATGTAAAAATATTATTTGCGGATAATCTAAGATAATATCGTAGGATATATTTGTACGTTTCGCTTCATATTATCACAGAAAAAGAAATAAAATATTCATCTAGTACGTAATTATACTGTAACTACTATTTATAATGTCCAATAGTATTATTAAGAATTCTACAGCATTAAAATAATTCTAAGTATCAAATGTAATTCAATTAATTATTGGAGTCAACAAGTTATGGCATCTTAAATGATAGATCTATGAATTTCGATTAGGGATTCCCAATCACTAATACCAATAGGATAAGAGAAATTTATGAGGTTGAAGTTCGTAACGTTAACGTAACAGAATATTCGTTGAAGAAATGCAATATTTCGTGATTCAAATGTTGTTAGAATTGTCAAAAATGCGAGATAAACATGTTTCGCACAATTCGAGGAATTATGCACCGTTCTTGATGCATTTGAAACGTTCGAGCCTTGAATTTGAGAATTTTTTGGCGAATATTCTGTTGCATTAACGTTACGAACTTCAACCTCATAGAAATTCACTATTATACCCAAGGTTTGCGATGATGCAGGTCCGTGCATTGCTTGATTACCACTGGCAGTGGGCTGATTTGCGATGCGATATTCTGTAAATTAGTATTGAGAAGTAATATTTTTTCGTTTTGTTATTGAATGATAAAAGTGATATAATGGAAAATGGAAAAAATAAAATGAGCACCTCTAAATATCAATATTTCGAGCTCATATTTCGCCGAGATATTCTATTTGATATGCTCTACCAGAATGTTGATGCACGTTCAAGCGAAAAGATAATTTTTTTATAGGCACACCCTGATGCGCACAGAAAAAAATATTCGTGAATCGAAAATAAAAATAGGTATTCTTGAATCACGGCTCAACATAGTCTTGAATAATTTTTATTTTATTGCGTTTCTATACTGTATACCTTAAAAGTTGAAATATGAGGATTAAGAACGATTCTCATCACCGCCACCTTCGTTTTCATCACCGCCACCTTCGTTTTCATCGCCGTCACCTTCGTTTTCATCACCGCCACCTTCGTTTTCATCACTGTCATCTTCACCATCTGCACCGTCCTGTGAGGTCACACGTCGACGACAATTTTTTAAAAACTGGCGTACCCATTGGCGCATATTCATTCTTGGGTCGTGCTGCTGCTTACACTGAAGCTCTTTCGTCTTTTGCAACTCCATGCAAATATCTGAATCAAAGGTGATTGAAAATTGACACCAAGTTCTATAATATATATATATATGGGTGGACCTTATTTGCGGTATGTTCGAATTTATTTGGATCCGATTTAGGACTATCGTCAAAAAAATTCCAACATACCCCAAATAAGGACCACTCTAATAGGTATTGGGATCCTTGGAATGGGCGTGGCTTTGAAATTTTAGCCTTGATAGAGTAGTTCTATTTTTGTCACTAGTTGGCGTATCGAGGCTCTAAGCCCTCTCATTGGTTACTGTAGCCTTGATAGAACAGTTCTATTTTCTGCCACTAGTTGGCGTATCGAGGTTCTAAGGTTCCCAATACAAGGTGTAAATTCTGCAGGGTCTGAACTGGGAGGAGCTTCAACGTACCGAAGCTCCACCTTCTTCTGTTCATACTCGTTCGTTTCAGAATAATAGTGTGTAATTATCAAGCAGATACCCTCATCCCCAAATTTCATATATTCCAGAAATCCAATATATTCAAATATATTGTTTACACTCACACGTATAGTACGCGAACAAAAGAAGGCGGAGCTTCGGCACGTCGAAGCTCCTCCCAGATCAGACCCCAGACGTGTTACACCCTGTATATTGGGGTATTAAAAAAAAAAAATTCTTTTTGCTTTCAAACGCGCATCAACATTCCGGTAGAGCACCTCAAATAGAATACCTCAGCCAAATATGAGCTCTCAATATTGATATTTAGAGGTGCCTATTTTATTTTTTCATTTTCTATTGGAATAACAAGTAAAGAAATTTAAAAAATGGAAAAACTAAAATAGGCAGTTCTAAATATCAATATTAGGAGCTCATATTCGGCTGAAATATTCCATCTGAAATGCCATATCGGAATGTTGATGCGCGTTTGAAAAGAAAAGATTTTTTTTCTTGGAACACCCCAACATATATTGCAATTGCATTGACCGATGTGTACCTGCCAAGTCCTGTAGCTCCTGGGAGGTCACAGTGCGCCTATTAGGTCTATTCTTTTCTTTTTTAATACAGTCCGATCTCTCTATAAGCCCTCCCAAGCCGCCAAGGGGAAGAGTTTTTCCACGAAATGAGATACCCCCACTCTGCCTTCTTCGCTAGTCGCACCAATGGTTTTCCGTCTCTCTCTTTCCTCGCTACGCTATGTCTTAATAGGCGGAGTGGGGGAACGCTGTGAGCGAGAAACTGGGGAAGCGGGTTTATAGAGAGAGGGTTTATTGAGAGATCGGACTGTATTTAGGGTGCAGCGGACGTCCTCAGGCCAGTACGCTCGCATTACGTGATTCGCTCGTAACCGCATTCGCTTCACCTCTACTGCTTTCATAAGATGGCCTACATCTACGTTGACTCCGTCGAGTATTTCAACCTGAAAACACATAATAATACCCAAAATACGTACTGATCGATTATACATATAACACTAGCGTAGTCCTTATTTAGGGTGATTTTTGAAATTTTCTGTGGACAAGCTGGAAAAAGTTAGCAAATCAATTAAAAAAAAAAGTAGGCAAAACTTGAAGTCTGGAGGTCAACTTAAAGTACTGCCCACAAGGCAGTGAATTTTCCGATTTCATTTTCATAGAAATTCGGGCTCAATGCATTAATTTCAACAAGATTGCAGCTGTATGTGACCCTGGGTCGCTGCGCCGCGCCGAATTTATCAGTAGGGTCCGCGCGCATTTCATGTAACCCGACTTGCCCGTCATGTTTCATGTTATAATGCCTTAGTGTATATTTTAATGTTCTAATGTAATTTTTTGATAGAGTATGCGTAAAATCCGTGAAATTTGTGTGTAAAGTGCCGAATTTCGGTGCGTAAAGTAGACTTTTATGCACACGTGTGTGTAAAGTGTTCGAGCGTGTGTAAAGTGTTTAAAGTGTGTGTAAAGTGAAAAGTATTTGTTTGCGAAAATCGCCACCTATAGGGCGCTGCGAATCAGAAACACCGTACCGTCCGTACTCATAATAATCAAGAATTTAGTTTCATTACACACAATTTAATATGTTTAGAGTTTTTTTCGAGATCGACATCGATTTTCAAAACACAATATAAATAATAAATAATTTTAGTTCCATGACATGACTTTCGCATTTAATATTAATTTTGATTCGTCACATTTATAATTTTGTTAATGTTTAAAGTTATAATTTATATCAATAAAATTGTATGATCATAAAATATGCGTTCATTTAATAATACAAATTTACATTTGATTAATGTTATTCCATCATTATAACTTCAATTTTTTTTTTTTTTTTTTATGTAATGTTTATTAAGGGGGGCGGAGGAATCCACTCGAGTTGTTCATCCTTTTCGGATTTTTAATACGTTTACTACTTTTATTGGATCAAATGAAAATTATTGTTTTTAGTAGTTGGGGGGCTTCGCCCCCCAAACCCCCTACCGGGGCTTCGCCCCTGGACCCCACCGGGGCTTCGCCCCGGACCCCACCAGGGGCTGCGCCCCTGGACCCCCCTCAGTGGTTTGTGACGCATTCGTGATAAAAAAAATAGTAAAACCAAGACATCAGTGTCGATGGTTGGTTCAGTTAAAACGTTATCAATTTACATTCAATTGCAAACCTCGGACTAAGCTTGTCAATCAATATACGAACTTTACGCATACTCTATAAAAAAAATTTTGTATGGAACTCGGGCGTAAACTTTTTTGCACTCGTGTGATCGGCGCGGCACTCGGGCCGGCTTCGCCGACCCTCGTGCGCCGCAATCAACACTCGTGCGAAAAAGTCTACTTTACGCCCTTGTTGCATAAACTACTAATAATTCTATGGTAAAAGTTCGTGTAATTTTAATACCACGACATGTATACAATGTACTTTTCTCTGTATCCCTGTCCTGGGTTTGACTGTTGGGCTTAGATTTCCTAAATAAATAAATGAATAAATAAATAAATTGACTTTTTGTTTTCTGTGCCTCAATGGTGTTTGAAAATCTGAAATTTGGCATACGTCTACCCTACAGTCATAGGTATTCCATAAAAAATTAAGCGATTTTCAGCGATGAAAGTTTAGAAGTTCCAGAACGTAAAAATGGTGATATTCGACCTCGAAACACAAGTTTGACGTTCCGGAACTTCGAAACTTTCATCGCTGAATATCGTTCAATTCTTGATGGACTACCTATGACTATGGTAGACGTATGCCAAATTTCAGATTTTTTAATCACTATTGAGGCAGAGAGAATAAAATTAGTGCATCGAGCCCGAATTCGTATGTCAATTAAATAAGAAAATTCACTGCCTTGTAGGCAGTACTTTGAGTTGACCTACTGACTACAAGGTCGCGTACTTTTTTTTAAATTTATTTGCAAACTTTTCCGGTCTTGTCCGCATAAAATTTCAAAAACACCCTCAATAGGACCACACTAATATAACACAGAAATGAGTTTGAAAATGCACTTTTCCATCTCGATCAGCTGGTTTTAATCTTTTTTTCCCCGTCACAATCTTCTTGATGCTCTCTACAAGAGCGTTTTTCAAGATAGTCAAATCTTCTCTCAGTTCCGTTCTCCTGAGCAATCTGGTTCGATTATTTTCGTCGTTATTAATTGTTGAAACACTTCTTGAAGAACGAGGTGAATTTTGGTCAAAGGACTCCTGTCCTTCTGCGGCAGATTCGACCAGCGAATCAGCAGAATGACCAATCTCAGAACGAGAAGTCGATTTTGAATGTGACTCTTCAGCGATATGTTGAGGCGCTGGTGAAAGATGGATACTCTGGTCTTCTAGAGTAATTGCAGGAGTGATGGAATCAGGTATCGTTGCACGAGAAACTTTGAAAACGCTCAGAGACGGTACTACAGATGTTGATGCGATGGATAGGTGAAGTGGAGGCGCACAAGATTTTTCTGGATGAGAATTTAGACCTGGGCTCGTAACCTGGCAAGGAAATATTTAAATATTAGCTTTTCATTTTGACAATTCTGACATAATAAATTCTCATCATTCTTTGCTACTTATTATTTACGTTAACAAATCTAGGAACTGTAGACATTCATGATTTTCTACCTTTAAAAAAATATGAAATGTGGATTGATCAGTTATAGCCCTTTCTATTTGTTATTACGGAACCGTATATCATACAAATTTTTCCACTGTTTTATGCATGAAAGAATCAGATTTGAATACAGCACGACATTGCTTGGAGATGTGGGGGCCTTGTACAGGTCAATTTGTATTTATGTAAGAAGTAGAATATTTCCGGTCATGTATGATTTTCGGAACATCTACAAAAGCAAGTTGATAATCTCAAATCCTCACAATTGCCCTTTTTTCAACTACCATTGAGACTCAATCGCTTTCAGCTTTCAGTTGTCAGTCGATGCTACACCACGACACAGTACAACTTTTGTAATGGAATTGGATTATCATTAAGCATTTATTAATGATGGATTACTTGAAATACAGTCTCCGATAGACTGCTACGGCTGGCCGAAGTTAAAAAATGCAGATGCAGAAATCTTAAGGGAAGACCCTACTGAGATTTTGAACAAAATCACCTAAAAATTCAATTTCGCGTTTTTGCTGGAAATATATTCTAGGAGCCTGTCTCCGCCTTGTGACAAATATTTAAGGCCCTCCGATTTTTTCTAGTTTACGGGCAGCTAATTTTATAAACAAAATTTGTAAGAAAAAAATTTTTTTTTTCACACATGAACGGAAAGGCCTATTTTGCTCCCAGTAGCGAGGGAGCAAAAAGAAGCTTTGCGTCCCTTGGTAGAAAGGCCGTGTGGAAAGTCTTTCTTCCCTAGGGAGGAAAGACTTTCCACACAGCCCTTCCTACCAACCGACACAAAACTTCTGTTTGCTCCTTCTCTACCGGGAGCGAAATAGGCCTTCCATCCATGTGTGAAAAAAAATATCGTGTGCATCACGGGAGGAAGTTTTTGCTCCCTCGGCGAAGCCTGCTGCCCTCGCCGACTTGCGCTCCCTCGGTGTGTCTTGCTGCCCTCGTGGAAGGGAAGAGAGACGAGGCGGCCTTCGGCTCGCCTCGTCTCTTCCCCCTTCCAGCTCGGGCAGCAATTTGACACACCTCGGGAGCACAAGTCGGCTCGGGCAGCAAGCTCCGCGCTCGTGAGCAAAAACCTACTTTCCTCCCTTGATGCACAATATACTATTTTTTGCTTTTCCACAACGAGGGGGAAATAACTCGTTGAATTGACGTGTCAATAGCCCGTGAATTAATTTTGATTAACTTGAATTATTAGGAAATAACTGAATTATTGGGAATTAACTGGATTAATGAGAATTAACTGAAATAATGTGAATTAACTGAGAAATAATTGAAATAATGAGAATTGACTGAGAAATAACTGAATTAATGAGAATTAACTGCGAAATAACTGAATTGATGAGTATTAACTGAGAAATAACTGAATTAACTGAATCGATGAGAAATAACTGTCTTACCTGAATTATTGAGAATTAACTGAATTAATGAGGATTAACTGAGACATAACTGAAATAGTGAGAATTTTTTCGAGATGATATTTGAGCATCAGTTATTAATTGGCCTCATATTAATCCATTTTTCGAACTATTTTTCACGTTTCCAAATAAGTCCCTTTTTACCGCTTTTTACTTTTATTTCTATTTTCTCCTTAATCTTTATCTTTACTTCGAGCCGCTCCGAGCTTGATTCCGGCTTGACTCCGACTTGACTCTGTTTCGTATGCAAATATCGAGGCAAATATCAGACAATATTTTCACAGACTCGCCAAATTCCTGACTAAATTAATTCGAGCTCACATAAATTATCGCGAAGACATTCAATTCACAGGAACTATGAAGAATAAATTGAAATGATCAAAGGTCGATTCGAGGGTTGATTTGTACACTGAGAGAAGTTTTTGTTTACCAGTAATAAAAAAAAGTATTTGGTTAGAGATGAAGAAGTCGATCAAATCGAGTCAAAGGAGTTAAAAAAATATTCCTTTATATTTTTAACGTTTCGGCGAACAGTTCGTCGCCCTCTTCATCTTGTCAACGAACCTTCCTCCTTAGATGTAGGACTTATGACATTAGACCTTGTCATCTATTCCACGCAATTCTGAAGAGGGCGACGAACTGTTCGCCGAAACGTTAAAAATATAAAGGAATATTTTTTTAACTCCTTTGACTCGATTTGATCGATTTCTTCATCTCTAACTATACAATGTCGAGGGATCAATTCCAATCTATTAAAAAGTATTTGGATTTAATAAAATTTTATTAAATACAAATAAATTTTATTAAATACCAATGAATTTTATTAAATACTAATAAAATTTTACTAATATTTAATAAAATTTAGCAAATACTAATATGTGTTTATTAGAATCGTCGCAAGTGTCACTGTAGTGTCAGCCATTTTAAATGTTAACTGTGACTGCAGTAAAAGTAAAGTGGATTTCAAAAAAATATAGTGTTATTTTAGTGAACGATGGAAGAAATATTAAAAAATTGGAATTTAGAAAAGCTGTGGCCTATTTTTCAACGTGATAGTTACAATAAAATTTAATTGAAATAATGAAATATAAATCGATATTTGTTACTTTCTCTTAATATGACTTTTCTCATTTTCATAATAAACTTTGAGTAAATTTATAGTATTTATAACAAATAAACAACAACTTTATTATGAAATTATATTTCAGTAGCTGATAATTGTGATTTTTAATGAAATTTACATCATAACCTAATTCAATATTTGATGATTGAATTTTATCAAATAGCAATAAAATTTTTATCAATATTTGATACACTCTTATTACTATCAAATAAAAACTTCTCTCAGTGTACGTGGGACAATAAAGGATGAATCCCACCTTTGCGTTGCGTTGCGTTGCGAAGCGAAAGAAAGTTTCATTAACATGCTTTTCTTATGTTTCTTATGGAAGTATGCACGCACACTCCTAAGAAAACATATTGATGAAAAGTTCGTTTCGCTTCGCAACGCAACGCAACGCAACGCAGAGGTGGGATTCATCCTTAATGATCAACTATTGCTGTGAGAGAGGTGAATTAAGTGAATTGAAGAAAATTGAGGTGAATGAAAAAAAAAAAACACTTTGTATCGCACGAATTAATTTCAAATAACAGGAAATATGAGAAATAAATTGAAATTATCAAATAATCACTTGAATCAGCGTGAATTACGGTAAAAAATTATTCGAATGGAATAAATTAAAAAAATTGAATTGGATTGAAAGAAATTATTTTGAATTGATAAAATTGAGTTGAATTAAGAAAAATAATGTGAATTGGATGAATTAATTCGAAATAACAGGAAATATGAAAATTGTATTGAAATAATCGAATATGAACTTGAATTACAATGAATTACGGTGAAAAGTAATTTGAATTAAATGAATTAAAAAAAAATGAATTGAATTAAAAAAATTGATGTGAATTGAAAAAATTGAGTTGAATTAAAAAAAAATAATGTGAATTGGATGAATTAATTCGAAATAACAGGAAATATGAAAATTGTATTGAAATAATCGAATATGAACTTGAATTACAATGAATTACTTTGAGAAGTAATTTGAATTAAATGAATTTAAAAAAATTGGATTGAATTAAAAAAAATTAATGTGAATTGAAAAAATTGATTTGAATTAAAAAGATTAATTTGAATTGAAGGCATTAATTCAAATTAATTCAACCCAAGGAATTAATGTGTCACTAAAATCTTGAGTTATTTCCCCCTCGTTCCACAATGAACTTCTAGAATTTCATGAAATTATTGAAAATACCATTGAAAGTAAGTTTCATAAGATATAAAATCAAAGTATAAACTACATACCCATGTATGGCTATGGGTACTGCAGGACTCCGAAATGCAATAAAAAGCTGGAGCGCTCAAAATATAAAATTTCTTCATGAACATATTTTCTTGGTTCTAAATCCAACTTCTGTAGGACAACAATTATGTGAAAGATTACTAATGTCCCTGAATTGACGAAAACCATCAACGCTACGCTAAAAATTGGCAGTCGCTAGATCAAAAATCCTCAATAATTGAGAAACTAATATCTTTTTATGAGAGATCAGCCATAGAAGAGCTCAGAATGTCAGCGGAAGCCTTCTTCCGCAGCGTATCTGGTGTAACTACTCAAACAAAGCTCTATTTAAAATGAGCGGCAGCAGTGAGCGCTGTTGGGAGATGCGTGAGTTACTGTTCTAAGGCAACAGCCAGAGATAAACAAGTGTTATAGATCAGCGCCAAGTTTTTCTGGGAACCACAATAGCTAATTCAATTCCTATTTTGATTATCTGTTTTGGGACGGTGAATTTACAGATCCAGGGCGAAGAACATTCGCGGTCCGAGATGCCACCGCAGCAGAAACAGAGAATCTGAGATACGTTGATCATAAAGTTCAATGATATGACCATTCCAATCATTTTGTGCCATATATTCTGGAGAATTTAATTAACTTATACCAGTTTTCACTAAAATGCCATTTACTCAGAACTATCTTTTCAGCTACGCTAAATGCTTCTTGCGTCTGAGTTTTGCTTCGATCAACTTCTTCTTCGCAATGAAGATTCACATATACCTTATGCACAAAATGAGGGATCGGTTTCATTCTATTGTAAAAGAAACTTTTTCTCAGATTTAAATAACATGCAAAATGCTAAAAGTTTCAAATAAAAAATAATAAATTCTCTAAAAATGGAACGACCCTATTGAAAAAACTTTTGTCGAACCGACGTCGATTCGACGTCGGATCGACGTCCGCTGGACATCATCAAATACTTCCGAATATGCGTATGAGTTCCTAGTTCTAAAACGATGTATTATACGAGGTATGATTTTGGGATAGTATTGTGACGTATTTTACGACGTATCTTACGACGTATTTTGTTTCATATTTTATGACGTATTCTGCGACGTATTTTATGGCGAATTTTGTGACGTATTTTAGGACTTATTTTAGGACGTATTTTAAGACGTATTTTAAGACGCTCTTTCATACGATGTCCAGGGGAGTCTCGTGGTTGAGCTATGCTCTGTACGTTGTGGGAATGAAAATGTATAAAAAAACGAATTTCACTCACGCGAACATGAGTGAATTTCACTTTTTCGGTAATGACATAAAACGAGGTTGGGTAATGTATCAAAAGTTTTTATTGCAATCATCGTACTGTGGGGAGGCAATTATCGAAATGAGGAAGATAACTAAATAGATGCGATCGACAACCGCCATACAGTGTGCATTGCACCATCTTTTTTATATTTTTACATCTTACGATACCATCACAGTTAATGTCATTCCATTTTTACGAAGCTCAACGGAGCACATGCAATCTATGATTTGCGATTTGTACGTTTCAATTTCTCATTTCATGATATTTTCACCTCTCTCAAAACTAAAAAAGTTTATATATAACTAGTTTGTAATAAAGATTGCTCACTAGATGCAATCTCCAACTGATGTGTGTCCATTATTGCACAACCTTTTTAATGATATTCTCACATTTCTTAAAATTAAATCAGTATCATGAGTTTTTCAGGAAACTTTACGACTATAAAGATCATACAGAATTGAGCAGCTGCATCGCACCTACTTTTTTTTTTTTTATATTTTCACATTCCACGATACTATAACAGTTAATGTCATTCCATATTTACGAAGCTAACCGGAGCAGATACAATCTATGATTTGCGATGTGTGCGTTGCAACTACTCATTTCATGATATTTTCACCCTCTCTCAAAACTAAAAAAGTTCATATATAACTAGTTAATAGTAATAAAGATTGCTCACTAGATGCAATCTCCAACTGATGTGTGTCCATTATTGCACAACCTTTTTAATGATATTCTCACATTTCTTAAAATTAAATCAGTATGAGTTTTTCAGGAAACTTCACGACTATGAAGATCATACAGAACTGAGCAGCTGCATCGCACCTACTTTTTTTTTTTTCTTTTATATTTTTACATTTCACGATACTATAACAGTTAATGTCATTCCATATTTACGAAGCTAACCGGAGCAGATGCAATCTATGATTTGCGATTTGTACGTTGCAACTACTCATTTCTTGATATTTTCACCCTCTCTCAAAACTAAAAAAGTTTATATATAACTAGTTTGTAATAAAGATTGCTCACTAGATGCAATCTCCAACTGATGTGTGTCCATTATTGCACAACCTTTTTAATGATATTCTCATATTTCTTAAAATTAAATCCTCAATGCCTCAACATTTAATAACTCCTTTACACTACTGTTATACAAAGCGCAATTTTTTCCTGACGTCATATATTTTGGTTGATATGTACCGCCAAACTCTCCTCACCCTTATAGCTCTTCGTTTTCCCTCCACCCCTGACTGCGTGATTTTTTTTTGGAGGCAATCTGTGAGGAAACAGTACGTATTCCAATTGAAAGAGGCTGTCACAGTTATATACCGGTACATGGAAATAATATTCAATACAAATACACCGTACTATCATGCTGTAACTGTAGTTTAAAGGGATGCACTAAAATCGGTATCAACTTCCGCTAAATAAATGGAGACAGATAATATATTTGAAAAAATATCACACCTTTTACTCTTTCGTACTTGCGGGGTGTAAGTTGAGGCCTGTAATCGGGATGGCCTACGGGTTTGCCTTTATTTGCCCTTGAGGCATTCAGGCACCTGCGGGCAAGGCCTTCAGTTCCCCAGAGCCTCACGGCTATCTCTCGAACGAATTGAGAATCAGTTTTTTGACTCATCAAGTCCCATTCGTCTCCGGTAATATAGGTATTTGCGTAAAGACGTACCTGTAGTTGATGGAAAGTAATATTAACATTATCAACATTAACAGAACAGTCAGACAGGTTAACATTTGTGAGCAATGGTTCGTAGAATAGTATACTGACCATTTGCTGAGCTATGTCTTGTCGCCGTGGGATGTAGTATACATTCTCTCTGCGGGGCAGCAGTTGTCTTGGTGTTCGTCGTAGTACTCTACCGTGCGCCGATCGTCGTGGAGTGCGACGTGCTGATCTTTGTAGTGGTACTGTACGGCGCGCAGATCGTTCTGGAGTGCGACTTACTGATCTTTGTGGTACTCTATGGCGCACCGATCGTTCTGGAGTGCGACTTGCTGATCTTTGTGGTACTCTATGGCGCACCGATCGTTCTGGAGTGCGACTTGCTGATCTTTGTGGTACTCTATGGCGCACCGATCGTTCTGGAGTACGACTTGCTGATCTTTGTGGTGCTTTACCGCGCGCCGATTGTTCTGGAGTGCGACTCGCTGGTGTTTGTGGTCGTACTCTACCGCGTGCAGATTGTTCTGGAGTGCGACTTGCTGATCTTTGGGATACTCTAAGGCGCACCGATCGTTCTGGAGTGCGACTTTCTGGTGTTCGTGGTCGAACTCTACCGCGTGCAGATTGTTCTGGAGTGCGACTTGCTGATCTTTGGGATACTCTAAGGCGCACCGATCGTTCTGGAAGGCGACTTTCTAGTGTTCGTGGTCGTACTCTACCGCGTGCAGATTGTTCTGGAGTGCGACTTGCTAGTGTTCGGGGTCGTACTCTACCGCGCGCCGATCGCCGTGGAGTGAGATTCAATGGTGTTCGTGGAGTGAGATTCGATGGTGTTCGCGGAGTGAGATTCACTTGTGGTTGCGGATTGGGATGTACTGATTTACGTGGCTCAAGTTGTGAGCATGTACTTGCCAAGCTTGTTACTGAAGATGATTGCTTACGTGGTGTACGGAAAGTAGCTGATCGTCCCCTTCGGGGCAGAATGATCGTTGCTGCCGACCTGTCTATGTGGTGTCCCATAACTGCTTGATCTAAATCGAGGCGAGAAATAGATTGGACGTAACGAATGATTTCAACATCATCGAAAAAGCAACACACTATATGACTATACAATTTCGAAAGTGTTATGCTATATCGTAAGAACCCACGACAAGAATTTTCAAGTATTGAACAGCCTTGATTCGCCAAAGACAGTAAATTTTGAGTCACAAGATCATTTGTATCATATTTCATGCCATCAGATTTATTATTTTCATTTGAAAATATAAATTTTGAATCCTGATCACCAAAACCCTTCGGCTGTCGTAATGATTCTCCCGCTGAAAATCTTGGCATGAGATCTGATGTGAGATGCCATATAAGATGTGATGTAAGCTTATATGAGATCTGACAAGCACTCACCTCAGATTGTCATAACGAAATTGAACAAGGTTTTCATACTAGATCTTATATAAGTCTCGTGTCAGATCCCCTGTCAAGTTGAAAAAGTTCAAGGGTGGCCTATACTGAAATTTATACAAAAAATAGTGTTTTATTTTTCAAAGGTGTAAAAAAGGTCCAGTTCAAAAAATCCTACGTCAAGTTGTGAATGATAGTCGTACCTATATACCCCTGTCGGAACGGCCGACCATAGATATGACCGGCTTCTGACCGCGATTTCGACGGTCGTCCCGGGCCACTTATTTTACCGGTTTTCGACCATATTTCAACCGTGATTTGGCGACCGGCCGACAACCGTCGTGAGAATTTTCGGGGTTCGCCGGTCGCTTTGACCTACCCACGACGTCGTATCCTATTCTTGGCAGTTCGGTCGTTAGAACCAAACTGCAACCATGTTTTTAATTTTGGCAATTCGGTCGCACGAACCTACCTACGACTATGTTTGGTATTCTTCCATTCAGTTGCACGACCTAATCTACACATCTTTTTCGCATTTGGGATGCTCGACCCTGCTTGAAAAAATTTGAGATTGATTAATTGAGGAGTTCTATACGATACGAAGAACGGGAAGGCAGTTACGAGAAAAAACGGATATTTCTTTATTTGTTAATCACATCTTTTTAGTGATTCATCACTTTTTAAATATAATAATAATGCAACGCTATGATGGAGATAGTTATAATACGTATAATATTTCTAATGGAACTGAAACAGCTTCCAGTAAACAATGTGTCAAATTTATGTAAACTTCGTGCAAGATTAAATATATTTAAATATATATGTCGGTTTATCTACTATGGAAATTTCGTAGTGTGCTTGCAATAAATAAAACATTTGTTTCCAATTATATTTTGATCATTGCAAAATACTTAAGCATTGGGTCAGACAGAGTATGAAATTAGATTAACATTCTCTTCACTCTCCGCTAAAGTACCACTATCGGTCAGAAATATTACACCATCTTTTCTTAAATGCAGATTTATTAACATTTAACGAGAGTTCAAGACTTATCCTGATGTAATGACTTTTTTAAATAACGAATCCTCATGGTATGTATTTAAAATCTATGTATGTATGTATCGCTGTTGGAATGATCATTGTCTATAGAAATTATTAGAACAAAGAACCAAATAAACGTTATTCTTCGAGAAATACAATGACAATTTATTGCAAAACCGAACTAGGTTTCTTTTTGGTCCACGATTCCGTTGCGGTCACTAATATACATATTCCAAATAAACGAGAACGTAGATTCTCCTTAATGTTCATTATTTAGGGATAACTGCATACTATTCTGATAGAAAAGCAGTTAATCAACTGTTAGTAAGTCTTCGATTCATTGAGCATTCAACATAGTTGAACTTCATGATCGTTCAGTTGATACAACTGGTGCGGTTTAAAGAGAAATACAAGATTCGTGAACTATTAAGAAATCCTCAATTGATTATCGTGTTTGATCGTCTGATATAACTGGTGGCAAATTTTTTAGGAAATTAATGATTCGTTAACTATTAACAAATATTCATTAGATACGAAGTAATACACTCAAATTAATGATTTCTTAGCTATGACTTGATGTATATTTGCTTATATACGAATATACGATTCGTTAAGGGAAGACCCTACTGAGATTTTGAACAAAATCGCCTAAAAATTCAATTTTGCGTTTTTGCTGGAAATATACTCTAGGAGCCTGTCCCCACCTTGTGACAAATATTCAAGGCCCTCTGATTTTTTCTAGTTTACGGACAGCTAATTTTATAAAAAAAATTTATTAAAAGACAAATTTTTTTTTGCTTTTCCACAATGAACTTCTAGAATTTCATCAAATTATTGAAAATACCATTGAAAGTAAGTTTTATAAGATATGAAGTCAAAGTATAAACTACATACCCATGTATGGGTATGGGTACTGCAGGGCTCCGAAATGCAATAAAAAGCTGGAGCGCTCAAAATATAAAATTTCTTCATGAACATATTTTCCTGGTTCTAAATCCAACTTCTGTAGGATAACAATTATGTGAAAGATAACCAATTTCCCTGAATTGAAGGAAACCATCAACGCTACGTTAGAAATTGGCAGTCGCTAGATCAAAAATCCTTAATAATTGAGAAACTAATATCTTTTCATGAGAGATCAGCCATAGAAGAGCTCAGAATGCCAACGGAAGCCTTCTTCCGCAGCGTATCTGGTGTAACTGCTCAAACAAAGCTCTATTCAAAATGAGCGGCAGCAGTGAGCGCTGTTGGGCGGTGCGTGAGTTACTGTTCTAAGGCAACAGCCAGAGATAAACGAGTGTTATAGATCAGCGCCAAGTTTTTCTGGGAACCGCAATAGCTAAATCAATTCCTATTTTTATTACCTGCTTTGGGACGGTGAATCTACAGATGCAGGTCGAAGAAGATTCGCGGTCCGAGATGCCACCGCAGCAGAAATAGAGAGTCTGAGATACGTTGATCATAAAGTTTAATGATATAACTGTTCCAATCATTTTGTGCCATATATTCGGGAGAATTTATTAACTTATACCAGTTTTCACTAAAATGCCATTTACTCAGAACTATCTTTTCAGCTACGCTAAATGCTTCTTGCGTCTGAGTTTTGCTCCAATCAACTTCTCCTTCGTGGTGAAGATTCACACATGGCTTATGCACAAAATGAGGGATCGGTTTCATTCTATTGTCAAAGGAACATTTTTTTTCTGGTCTTATGTAACAGGAAAAATGCTAAAAATTTGAAATCACAAATAATAAATTCTCTCAAAATGAAACGAATGATCCAATCTCAAATCCAATCCCTCACTTTCTTCGCCTCAGTGTGCTGAAGACCTCAACCGAAGAGGAATATGATGCGATGAAAACTAAGACGCAAGAAGCATTTTGAAGTTCAGTACATTTTTACCGTTGAATGTTGTGTAGCTTCTACATTTCTCAAGTAATCCTAATGCTTAAGGTGTGATTTTCTTAGTTTTGGAATACACTTCCACATGATCTACAAATAATTTCGATCGTAAGAAAGATGCAGAAGTTTTCAGTTTGACTAGGGTCTTCCCTTAACTGTTACTGAACTTTGTTAACAACAAATAAACTATCTTCTCAGTGCAGGGTTGTAGCACCGACATTTTCTGTACGAAACAGAATGCGAGAAAGTGGTTGGTCTTCAATCCGCAACGAATTGTTCTGTAACCGAATGAAAAAATACGTTCGTAAATCTTAAATTAAGTTAATTTTAGGATTTATATTATATAATAAATATTGACGATACATACGTGTTACAGCGTAAGAAGTGACAATCTGTATTATCCGTTTTACCAATAGTACTGTATTGGTGATGTAATTCAATACACCAATGTAGGTGGGTCGGTTCATAGTGGTACCAATTTTTCGCTCGTCGGAATCTCGATGATGCCTCTTTGTGGAATTACGATGCTTTATTTGTCAAAAATGAAATTCATCAACGGGAATCAAAAATAAAATTTGTGTTTGTGCATATTTTCTCTGAATTAAATTTTGTCCTAGAGTGCCTTGATTAGTTTTCCATTATCCGCTAATCTGTTTCATTGATGTTGCATACTCTGGTAATACACAACTGATTTTCGCTTCTGTACAGCACGATTGCTGGAATCGGTACTTCATAATCGATGTCAACGAATAGTTCCACATCTGTACGTTCGACGATATGGATATGTCTCGTATGTAGAGCTTCTCCGACATTACGTAGCTGCTGGATAATAAGCCCCCATTTGGTGTGTTCGTCGTGAGTAAATGTGACTATTTTCAAAATCTCCCCGTAATCCTTATTGTCATAATAAACGAAAGCATTACAAAATTTCGTTTGACTCTCAAGATCTTTTTGGCGTGATCTATAATCGATTCCTCGCATAATCGCATGATTGTAAAAAACTATATTTTCTGGTTCGTATCCACCAGTACGAAGCGCATTCATTTCTCCATCACTTGGCGGCCGTATCTCAGGATCTCCTTTGCCAATCACTTTTTCGGGTACCACCTCGTAATTTGTAATATATTTTTCTTTCCTCGAATCATCGGTAAGAATGGAATTGATCATATCCTTCATTTCTTCATCAGCATCTGGATCGTGAAGGAAGCTTTCCACAAATTGAGCCATAAAGAAGCGTGTTGCAATTTGAAGAGGTCTCGAGTTTCCAGCCGTTACTTTGTCGATTATTTTTTTATTCCATGATTCAAAATCAAATGCGTTATATGCCCAGCACGGTCCCCAGTTTCTCACTGTTTCCGCTAGGTGCGTTAACAGATGAACGTTGTATCTGATGTGGAACAATCCAAACTTATTGAATTGCGATGCTACGAAATCATTCAGCAATGTCCGCGCTTCTTCGAGCTCGTCGATACTGATGCTATCCTTGTTTAAAATGAACGCAGCGGTAGACAGTTTTCCGAAGTGTCGAAGATCTTCGTCTCGAATGGTACCTTCCATAGCTATTGGTCCTTCAAAATACAACCAGTTCCTCCATTCGGATGCTTTCCATTGTTTCATGTCTCCAATCGGTCTTGGCGTTCTAGAAATTACGCTTGGTGGTCGGATTGCCAAAAGTCGTCTATTCATCGCGCTGATTTCGACCGGTCTCCCATGATACCAAACAGCATTTGCGTATTTACTCGAGAGCAACAAGTTGGTCAAGTGTTTAGTGACGCCCATATACACGCAATGCATACTGTCGACAATTGGACCCTTAGCCAAATCAAATTCATTTAGGCCCATCAATACCGAATAGCCTTTAATGCCGTTCAGCGTTTCATTTCTTTCATCAGCATGTTGCATGTCTTGGCGCATACTTGCATCGTCACGTCGGATTGCTCGCTGTTGGTCCTCAGGTAGAACGCTGAATTTCCGCGAATTCCTTATATAAATTGTTTCTGTCTTGCAAAAAGTGCATCCAAATTGAGCGTTCAATAACATCATATTAAGCAATGGTGCTCTGGCCATAGAATCGGCTGTGCAAATTAATGTTATGAATTTGCTTGTTGTTTCAAGGCCGTTAATGGGATTTGTCCAAGTTATCCCAGTTCTGTACAATTGATCCAATTCTTCGATAACAGGCAAAAGTAACGAATTCAAGTTTGGATGACCCTTATCAACTATTATCGCCGCGAGTATCATGTAACGTTTTCGGGCTTGCGGCGATAATTCGTTTATCTTCAGAAATACCGGCCAGGCACTCTCTTTTGACGATAAGGAAACTTGAACGCCATCCGTAAACATGACGAATGAATAATTGTACCTGTAGCTCAAAAATCCACCCTCTTGACATTTCTCTTTATACATGGTACCATCGCATACGTCTTCTATTGCACCTTCATTCTTTTTCTGTCGGGTGAATCTGTACTGTAGATTCTGAACCAAGTTTGGATTCGAAAGAAATTGTTTCAATTGCGGAGTAATTTTCAAGTGAATAAAATATGACAGTGCTACATTAGTTTTATCCGGTCCGCATTTGGTACACGAGCAATGTCTAGTGGGTACCTTATTTATACCCAAGTCGTCTTTGCACTCCCTACAGTAATAATGTCGCGTCATAGCCGACAGATCATTCCTTGATAATAACGACCACAATCGGCTTTTGTGACGCGGTAATCTACAGTTAACAATAATCTTGTTGATGAATCGCAGAATCATTATTGTTACAACGTACGTTAGTTGTCCTCGTACCGCTAAAGCAAGGACACCCAGAACAATGTATAGTTGCGATACGTTGTTCCTCAGTTGCAATAATCCCGGCAAATTGCAGATTTTTGCCAATCCAAAAAAAGTTGATGGTACCTCCTCGTTTCCGTCCGAATCACTCTCAGAATCATCATCATCGTCGGGATCATCATCGTCGTCGTCGTCGTCATTAAAATTGTCATTATCCGAGTCATCTCGCTCTTCATCATCCGAAGTGTCATCGTCCGAATTATGTTCTCCGTCATTTGAACCGATATCATCGGAGTCATTTTCCCCCTCTCCATTAGAATTGTCATTATCGGGGACATCTTGCTCATGATTGCGATCATTTCCCCTGTCGTCACCTTCTACATCCAAACGATATCTGATCTCTTCTTCTCGTTCTTCGTCTTCTTCTTCATCATCATCATCATCATCATCATCATCATCATCATCATCATCATCATCATCATCGTCATCTCTTTTTCTTTTTTTCTCGATTTCCCGATTATTTTCTCGTCGGTATTCTTCACCCGAGTTATTTGAAGTATTAACATGGTTCACAATTTCTCCGTTTCCTTTTGCATTATTTTCGGTCTCATCCGAATTATTGTCCAATGTAAAAGGGTTTGATACATTCACCAAGGTTTCATTTGTGGAGTTATCGTTGGTATTGTTGGTACCGTTGTAGTTTGCTCCATCACTGCTGCTACTTAGTCTTTTACATACCCTTTTACGCTTCTTAAAAGATCTGCGTTTTTTGTCCGTAATAGGTTCGATATTTTCTTTTGAATCATCAACGGTGTTATCATTATTTTGCGAAGCAACGGAACCTAAATTCTCCTGTTTTTCGCTGCAATTCTCGCTGTCTCCGCTGCTACTCAATTTTCTAATACGTATTTTACGCTTTCTGAACGGTATGCGATTCTTGAGTGATCCAATGTCGTGTGTTTGTTGTAGATTCGGCATGCTTTTATTGACGAGAATGCGATTTTCTTTTTCTCTCTGCCATAAAAAAAAAAAAAACGCTTATTGGCATTTCCTCGTTCAATATGAAAATAATCAGGCCATAATAGGGTGTGTCAAAAAAAAAAACGAAATTCGAATTTATTTTTTTGACCGCTGAATGTGTGTATCCTAATCTCGAAATACACCTCGCAAACGGAATTCGCCGAGAAAAATTCTCACGATGTGCTAATCGATATTTATCGATAAAACTAGACATTGATTGAGCGACCTCTTAGGATGGTTTTTCCGCGCATTCCTTTTGCGTGGTGCATTGTGAGGAGTAAATCTAAGGTTTAAGCCTTGGGGAGGCGAAAAAACATGAAATTTGAGAAAATTTTTAAAAAATTTTTGGTAATTATTTTCGCAATTTTTTTTTTTTTCCTCAAATTTCATGTTTTTTCGCCTCCCCAAGGCTTAAACCTTAGATTTAACCCTCACAATGCACCACGCAAAAGGAATGCGCGGAAGAACCATCCTAAGAGGTCGCTCAATCGATATCTAGTTTTATCGATAAATATCGATTAGCACATCGTGAGAATTTTTCTCGGCGGATTCCGTTTGTGAGGTGTATTTCGAGATTAGGACACACACATTCAGCGGTCAAAAAAATAAATTCGAATTTCGTTTTTTTTTTTGACACACCCTAGGCCATAATTATCTATTTATTATACGGTACCTGCTCGAATTGCTGTCCTACTTGGCCGTATATCGTTTCTAGATCATTGGTATTGTCCGATGTCGCCTTCAGCAACGCTCTGTTGAGTCGCTTATTAGTTGCCCTATGGGTGATAGATAACGGTTTTCGTTTTTCTTCTTGCAATTCCGGAGGCATTCGCGAACCTTCATCGTTGTTCATGATGATTGTTGTTGTATACTCACAGCAGCAAATTGTATGGCGTAATTACTGAAATCATTTTGAAGATATTCAATTGAAGGCCTCGATGCTAAAAGGTCCTGAGCGCTCGGCTCGCGTTTTTCAGTAGAAAATTCCCGTCAACGTGACCAATTTTCAAAAGTCACCGAAATGATTTTTAAAAAATACCATCGTGTAGAGGATAAAAAACGGCAACTTTTTTATGACATTGAAGTCTGCATCGTTGGAACGCAACGAAATCAAAAAAAAAATTAGTTTAAATATATCAATTTACCAAAAATGATCCTGCTATCTTTGAATAGTGAAAACGACTAGAAATAACTTGGAAAAGTTAATAAACCTAGTAGGATTATTTTTATGCTGTGTATATTTTTTTTAAATTTACGTTGAATTTCGTTGCGTTCCAACGATGCAAACTTCAATGTCATACTTTTTTGTATTTACGGTTTTTTTCTAGATTCGTTATTTTTTTGGGAAAATAATAAAAACTGAAAAATCGCGAAGCTTGTTTGCATTACGTTTTTTAATCTTAACTCGCTCTAACTTCGACAAATATTAACGGATCTTCTTGATTTTTGGCATGACATCGTAAAATACCCTACCGCTGCCGATAAAGTCATAAAAAGCTAATAATTATATATATTTCATTAATAATTTAGTTGTAAACATGCGAACAACTTTTTATATGGTTAGGTATGTTCGACGAGAAAAAGTGTGCCACAAAGTTTAAGCATGCAAAAACTTTTAGCGAGACATTTGTTCACTAACATTAAAGGAAGATTTTCAGAAAGTCTCAGATTGATTGAACGAAAATTGGCTAAGATACAGCGATTTTCGTAAAAGCAATCGATCCGCGTGGTCGAGCGCGTGGTCTTAACGCTTGAAGAAGAAGCTTTAATCGACCACGCGGATCGATTGCTTTTACGAAAATCACTGTATCTTAACCAATTTTTGTTCAATCAATCTGAAACTTTCTGAAAAACTTCCTTTAATGTTAATGAACAAATGTCTCGCGAAAAGTTTTTCCATGCTTAAACTTTGTCGCACACTTTTTCTCGTCAAACATACATAACCCTATAAAAAGTTGTTCGCATGTTTACAACTAAATTATTAATGAAAAATATATAGTTATTAGCTTTTTATGACTTTATCGGCAGCGGTAGGGTATTTTACGATGTCATGCCAAAAATCAAGAAGATCCGTTAATATTTGTCGAAGTTAGAGCGAGTTAAGATTAAAAAACGTAATGCAAACAAGCTTCGCGATTTTTCAGTTTTTATTATTTTTCCAAAAAAATAACGAATCTAGAAAAAAAATGTAAATACAAAAAAGTTGCCGTTTTTTATCCTCTACATGATGTTATTTTTTAAAAATCATTTCGGTGACTTTTGAAAATTGGTCACATTGACGGGAATTTTCTACTGAAAAACACGAGCCGAGCACTCAGGACCTTTTAGCATCGAGGCCTTCAATTATACTAAACTTAAGGTAGGAGTCTCGCTACGCTGTGGTCAAATGACCGCTTATCAATCTTCGAAATAAAACAGAATGATAAAAAAGGTTTTCTGTATTGCATAAGTCTTTGGTCGATTTAAACTTCACGGATACAAATTCGAATTTTATGATTTATGATTATAAATAATTTACTACTGCTGATTTGATTTGGTTATGATCGGCAGATTATGATCAACTACTTCATGGTGGTCGATAGATTATGATCAACTACTTCATGGCGGTCGATTTTCTGCTATTTACTAACATTTTATCAAGAATATCTTAAACGTTCTCTTCGAATAATTCGGTGACCATATACTTTTATAGTCGCGTTGGAATCCTCAGAATCTAATTCACAAGTAGTAACTTTATTATTAACGTTATCTAATCAATAGGGGGATGAATTCGGCAATCACAATGTTGGCGGAACAGTTTTCCCATAAGACGCCGAGTTAATTTTGCCATTTTCGACTTATCATTACTTCTTGAAATCTCCGGTAAGGTACCAAATACTTAGGTTTATATAAAAGTTCATCACATAAACTCATATATATTTCAAAATCAAGGATTAATCTAATAACGATTGTAGCGAGACTACTACCTTAAACTTGAAAAATCACGGCAGACTTCCCTCTCAAATTAATTACATTTTCTTTCAAGCTGATGAAAACCTGTCGAAATGTACTCACCACCGATATTTGCACTATCTAGCGTTATGTGCGTAAATTCGATGCTTTAGGCGGCAATATTTGAATGGTGATATAGGTAGGTCGTTAGATAATTTTCCGAAGAAGTTCGATGAAGATTCGTGGAGCATGCATGCATGGTGAAAGTTGAAGATTTTGAGGACTCCAATTAATTCCGATTGGATTCATGATACGGAGTGTAGGCAATAATGTATTCCCACAAGTCTTTTATTTTGGATGATTAGCATGAAACGGATTATGAGATGATATGGCGAACGAACTTATTCATCTAGTTAAAATCTAACATTAAACATATCGCGTCACTAATGCCATAAGGTCGTAAGCGCCAAAAACTCGATTTAAGTGCCAGAAGGTCGTATAATTTTTTTTTTCTGGATTCGCTTCGGAATCACCAAAAACGTGTAGATCAATTGAAATTGGGAAAATCGAAGATTAAAAGCAGAAGGTCGTATGTCCAAGTACATACGACCTTCTGGCTTTAATTTTAGAAAAAAATCAGGAAAATTAAAGCCATAAGGTCGTATCAACCATTTTTTTTTTTTTCTCGGATTCGCCATGTAATCGATGGAAACACGTAGATCCATCGAGATTCCCGCAAGAAAAACATTTTTGGCGAATACGACCTTCTGGTTTTAGTTTTACGAAAAAATCACGATAACTAAAGCCAGAGGGTCGTATCCGCCATTTTTTTTTTTTTCCCCGGAATCGTCTGGAAATTGACGAAAACGCATATTTCCATTGAAATTCCCCCAAAAAAACAATTTTTGGCGGATACGACCTTCTGGCTTTATTTTTGAGAGAAAATCAGGAAAGATAAAGCCAGAAGGTCGTATCCTCCATTTTTTTTTTTTTTTTCGGAATCGTCTGGAAATTGACGAAAACGCATATTTCCATTGAAATTCCCCCAAAAAAACAATTTTTGGCGGATACGACCTTCTGGCTTTATTTTTGAGAGAAAATCAGGAAAGATAAAGCCAGAAGGTCGTATCGACCAAAATTTTCGATTTTCAAAATTTTGATGGATTTATTCATATTTGTAAGTTTTTAGGCGAATGGCGTAAAAAAAAAAAAATTATACGACCTTCTGGTTTTAAGAAGACCAAAAGGTCGTATAATGTCGCTTACGACCTTATGGCATTAGTAACGCGATATATTAATCGTTGCGAGCCCGCCGGAATTTTCCACCATTCTTTTTCGCTGCAGGGTAATATGAATCGATATTTGTTACTTCATTATTGATTTTATATATTTCATAACGAGAAGCTTCAGACCATAGAACTTATATTACTGGAAGGTGAATAGGAGCTGTCGGGCTGACACCAACATGTTGAGACAGAGATATATCTCTCTCTCCTTTCGCAACATCCGTCTGCCCTTACCGCGCATCTCCCTAGTCGTAGTCATTCCTAACCTTTAACGTTAACCACGATTAATCATTGTCATAGATTGTTTGCTTGGATGATAATTTTTAATAGCATATTAATTTATAACCGTTGTCAGTAAATGTATAACTATACTATTTCTATGATACACAATGGATTACAACTTTACGCTAACCCTAACCTATCAATCTTCGCACGGTACTATTTAGGCGAGGGGTATGCGCGAAAGGGGAACTGGAGGTTGCGAAAGGAGAAAAAGATATATCTGTCTCAACATGTTGGCGTCAGTCTTCCGCTCATTGCGCAAATAGGCTATTCCCCTTTCGGGAATATAAGTTCTATGCTGCAGACTGATTATTTGTAAGGGATTGAAGAAAACTTCTTTCACTGGTACTTACACGCAAAACTAACTTTCCTGCTCGCAGACGGCACACAGACGAGGACCTTCTTATTCTTCTCCTTTTTCTTTCCCCTTTCTGGCTTTATCCCTTTTAGCGTAAGCTGACCCAAAGGTTACACTTCGTCTATTACTCAGTTCCTTATTAATGTCAAACCTTTTATTTTATTTTTTTCGTTTATTATAAAATTCACCTCGCCTCCGTAAAATTAGGATATATAGATATAATCCATAGATCAGGGTATATAGACAAGTTCGACACACGTATACGCCAAACGCGGCAATGCCACTCGTGTGAAGGCGCAACACTACTCATGCTGCTGTCGTGCGAATGCGTTCGAAAGATTCGTGTATCGGATGGCGCGTGCTTCTCCGATACGAATTTTGCGATGTTGCCGTCGTCACATGTCACACCGCACACGTGCGGGTGCATCGTCACAGGAATAAATATATCAAGTGCGCGATAATTAATAAGCAAGTAAGTACATAATAAAATACCATCAAAATAATAGTGATCAACTAGATTTTTTTTTTTTGAAAGTATTCTAGCCTCCACAATTAATAATATTATAATATTATAATTTTAATCTCCTGAACCGGCTCAATGAGCGCCGCGCCGCCTTTTCTCGATTTTTTCTGTTTGCAGGTGCAAAATTATGTATTGAAAAATTTGAAATAATTAATACGCCTAGTTACACCCACTAGAATGAACTTGTTGTGTTTTGTTTGCTCATTCACCAGATTGAGTGGAAAAAATAAAATAAAAATGATGAACGAAAAAAAAAACATAAATTAACAATATTGAAAACTCATCTCGATATGTCTCCTTATTTATTCAACCAGCTTTATACATTCACTGAAAGAAAATAGAACTAGTATAAGGGCAATTCCAGGAGAAACCGACCGGATTTGGACGTTTTTTGACTTTGTATTTTTAAAACCATTCAAACTTTGTTTACGCATCAGGCTTACATAATTGTACTGATTTCCTAAAATTGGGGCTGAAAGGATGCAATTAAATTTTCTCTGCGGGATAGATACACTATAGCTTTTGGGGCGATCAATTTTATATAGCTCAAACAGGGCATTGCTGAAAAAACACGAAAAAAAGATACGTATATGCTAAGAAGTGACGTCATGCCGAGAGTGTGTGTCGACGCCCGTGACGTCACGCCGATAGTGTGTGTCGGCACTGATGCGTTTTGGAACGCCGACACACACCGTTGAGGGGAGTCCCCGCTCGGCTTCCGTAAGCTTCTCTACCAACTACCACGAGGATTGTGCAAGCACGCTGCTACGGATCCTGTATTGGCAAGATATCTCCAAGCATTGGACACTATATTTTTACAACAGGTAAATGAAGTTTGTTAGTGATTATCATTCCTAGTACTTAGTTGCAATGCGTGTGAGAGAAAAAGAAAACCTGTAAAAAGTAGGCAGTTTTTGGCCGTGTCTCAATTGGTTAGGGTACACTCTCGTACACTTGCCCTTACAGTACTAAAAGTACTAAAAAGTTTAACTTTTATTTAGTTTATTCTTTAAATTAATATTTTTTTTAACAAACCGGCAATTATTATATTTTTGATGTATTTAACCCTTTAAGCGGCATTGACGCCATGTGGCGCACATTTTTTCCGTGCCATGAGCGGCATTTCATCTACCCTTCAAAAAAAAAAAAAAAATTGTTTTCGTAATCAGTGACCTCAAAAACCCCGGGGTACCAAATTTCGTGACAATCCGAATACTTTTACCGAATACTTTTTTTTCCGCGTGAAATTTTTCTTGCCGCTCAAAGGGTTAATAATAACTTGACGTATTTTCTCGGGGTCCACATACTATTTTCTTCTACAGCGGTTGTTAAAGAAAAAAATTAATTACCTTTGACGACGCACTGCTACAATCCATTTTCTGTTCCTCTCTAATTCGTAAGAATGTCTAGGAAAACGGTAAATTGTCATTATGAATTTTCACCTTCTATATTTTCACAATTCACAACACAACACTACACTTACGTCTTGATTGTTTCCTTTTCATTTCATTTAGTAACAAATCCTTATCAAAATCCAATTTATACCATATGACACTGAGGCTTCGACCTAATCAAGGTTAAAAGAAAAAAAAAACGAGTTCGCGCAAAGGCTGCGCGCCAAAGATACCTGACTAGCATATAGTAAACGTAAGACGGAAAACTCTGTTGCACGGTGCTCACAGCGCGAAGAAGTAAAAGTTCAGAGAGAATTGCAAACACTTCTCGATGGTATAAACATCTGAAAAAAATCATGATGCAATTGGACAATTTTATTTTTTTCCTATTCGTTTATAACATTTTGAAATCATTATTATGCCAAATTAATCTTTCCAGCACCTTCTACAGTCGGGACTCCCAATAAGAGCGCTTCGGGGCTGTAGGAGAAAGAAATGTGGTACCCCCACTCTCTATTGAAAAGCTCGCTGGCTCGGAACTTAAACCGGTTTCTCAATAAACAAGCACGGTCGTGGGGGTACTGCTCGGCCACGGATTAGGGGAAGCGCTCTTATTGAGAGCCCTCTTATTGGGAGCCCTCTTATTGGGAGTCCCGACTGTATATGCATGATTTTTTCATATGTTTATTCCATTGAGAAGCATTCTCAGAAATTCTCTCTAAACTTTCAATTTTTAGCGCGTTGAGCACCGTTTCATACTTAAATACCATGTCATATAAATCCAGCACTGTGCATGAAGTCTTGTTGTTCTCAAACAGCGCTAAACAGACGAAGAAATGAGCACGTTCCTTGCTGCATTTGCAGCTAGTACCGCAGAACAACTGGCTAAATGGCCATCTATGTCATTCTTGCTTTCAGCGAACGAAGTGCAATAAGTATTGCAGGTACCAGTTGACTTGAATCTCAAAAATATTTGTTTTTCAACAGTTGAAACACAATGAGTGACAAGGAGAAATGGTGTATTATTACGTTAATAAATAGTACACAGCAACAAATACACAAACTGGATGAATTTTATTATCGGGATTCGGCTAACCAGCCTTCCAAATGCACCGCTGCGTGGGCAAAAAAGCAAATGGAAGTTCCAGCCGTACACAAGAAGCATGCGAGGCGATTAGTGAACGGTTCCTGGGTCCCTATCGGTCATGTCACCGGAGTATTTGGTACATATATCTTGCTTTTGGGTTTTCATCATAAAACGGAACGTGACATTAATACACAATAATCGTTTTCTGTCTGTTATTTCCTTCTGGGCACTCAGCTTCTGAAACAAAGGCTCTTGAGCACTTGAACGATGAATCAGAGGGTCGCGGGAAAAGACAGAAAAAACCGAGTGCAAGGATACCGGAAACTCCACTCAATATACCGGCGACGAATAAATTAAAAGACACAACTCTACTGTGCAAACCGTCGACTCATCCAAAAAAAAAGTGCAAAACAAAAAATTTCAGTGTCCGGAAATTAAAGAGCACAACAAATGAAAAAGTATGTATCTTGAATGGAGATACCATTGTGATTGTTACAAACAAATTCATTGCGACTAATTTAGCGTTAATCTCCGTAGAAGAAATTGAAAGCAGCCCTGAAGCAATCAGAAAAAAACAGTGCGATCGATATCAAAAGATTTTTGAACAAACAGCTGGAGTCGAGTGTGAAAATATTGAAGGGCAACAATAAATCGGTAATAAAAAAGAAATAACGCATGTGCAATAGAACAAAGTCTCCCCTAAACCGGCTTTGAGAAGAAACATTCCATTTTCATTCACAGAAGACTGATGAGCCGGCACCTGGAAAAATTGATCCAACGGTACCACAAAAGCTGTCAAAAAACACGTTGCCAACAAAAGATACGTCTACCCAAAAGAGAAGACTATCACTTGAAGAATCGGCAGAAAAGAAGGCGAGAAGTGGAAACACAGATGACAAGGTAATCAGTACTAGAAAAATGTCTATTTCTCAATAATGAACAATGACATATTTTTTATAGACCTTAATGAAAACATGGTCATACAGGTTCCGAATATATGATTTGTTGTCAATATTTACAGACGTGTTCTTTGCGGCTAGAGGAACTTGAAGGGATTAATGATAAAAGCAACGCAATCTCATTATCTTAGTAGGGTAGACTGGGTACGGTTGAGACACGGGGGTCGGTTGATACAACGCTGATAACTCAAAAACTAATAGAGTTACTAAAGTAAATCAAGTGAATAAATAAACAGTGAATAATGCCACTTCCTCCTGTACTTGTATCCCCCCACTATCTCTAACAGTTTTTGAGTTATTTGCGTTGTACCAACCGACCCCCGTGTCTCAACCGTACCCAGTCTCCCCTACCTCATTTTTAATTATTTTCATTGAAAAACGAATGGTCAAAAATGTTCCTACCCAGTACACGACTTTCATTTTACACTCAAACCCTTATCGACACGTTACAGTTCAATAATTCGGAGACTCCAAGAACTCACTTTCTGAATAAAGCGGTGAAAGCCCGTACTATCGCCCCGTTGTCGAAGATTGAATCATTAGCTGGCGGCCATCCAGAATCCCCAGCAATATCAGTCACCAGAGAAGAATCAATAGACAGGAACGATACGGTACCTATCTATGCATACTAGTGTCTCGAAGAGCTACGCAAGATGATGGAAATAAATTCCATAAAATCACTTTAATTATTGCAGACACTCATCGATGAATTGTCTGACAGTAACAAGGATCGTATCAATGACGTCGATGAATCCTTAGCTCATAGCTGTCCAGAAACCCCAGAAATGTCAGTCGCCGGAGGAGAATCAACAGAAAGGAATGATACGGTACCTATCTATGCATACTAGTGTCTCGTAGAGCTATGTAAGATGATAGGAAGAAATTCCATAAAATGATCTTAATCATTGCAGACACTCATCAGTGAATTGTCTGTCAGTAACGAGGATCGTGTCAATGACGCCGATGAATCCTCAGCTTACAGCCGTCCAGAAACCCCAGAAATGTCAGTCGCCGGAGAAGATTCAACAGATAGGAATGATACGGTACCTATCTATGTATACTAGGGTGGTCGTTGAAAAAAAAATTATTTTGGATGGCCTTCAATCGGTTCTAAATGTGAAAAAAAATAATTCTCCAATTTTTTCAGATTTTTAATTTGACTCCCTATGGACCCTATTTTCACATGAACTTTTTGTAATTCGTAAAAATCCTAATTTGAGATGGGTCTAATTTAAATCAGCGAGATTACATCGGATACGTCTCGTGATTGTATTCTACACACAGCTCGAGTGAAAAATTGAAATTATTATTTTACATATTTTAATATATTGATTAATTTATTTATTTTTTATTTTTTATTATTTTTTTTTAATTCTCGTGTAAAAAAATTAAAACTCAAACGATATTGCTAAAATTGATATTGTTTAATTCAAATATAGGCCTCTTAGTGCCAAGCTTGAATATAGTCAGTGACTGTCTATTTGAGCAATATCATTTGAGTTGAAATTTTTTTACGCGAGAAATAAAAAAAATAAAAAACTACAAAAAAGAAAAAATAAATAAAAATAAATAAATAAATTAATCAATATATTAAAATATGTAAAATAATAATTTCAATTTTTCACTCGAGCTGTGTGTAGAATACAATCACAAGACGTATCCGATGCAATCTCGCTGATTTATATCAGACCCATCTCAAATTAGGATTTTTACGAATTAAAAAAAGGTTATATGAAAATAGCGTCCATAGGGAGTCAAATTAAAAATCTGATAAAATTAGAGAATTATTTTTTTCACACTTAGAACAGATTGAAGGCCATACAAAATAAATTTTTTTTTAACGACCACCCTAATGTATACTAGTGTCTCGTAGAGCTACGTAAGATGATAGGAAGAAATTCCATAAAATGATCTTAATTATTGCAGACACTCATCAGTGAATTGTCTGTCAGTAACAAGGATCGTGTCAATGACGCCGATGAATCCTTACCTCACAGCCGTCCAAAAACCCCAGAAATGTCAGTCACCGGAGGAGAATCAACAGACAGGAACGATACGGTACCTATATCTATGCATACTAGTGTCTCGTAAAGCTACGTAAGATGATGGGAATAAATTCTATAAAATCATCTTAATTATTGCAGACACTCATCGATAAATTGTCTCACAGTAACAAGGATCGTGTCGATGACGCCGATGAATCCTTAGCTCACAGCCGTCCAGAAACCCCAGAAATGTCAGTCACGGGAGAAGATTCAATAGATAGGAATGATAAGGTACCTATCTATGTATACTAGTGTCTCGTAGAGCTACGTAAGATGATAGGAAGAAATTCCATAAAATGATCTTAATTATTGCAGACACTCATCAGTGAATTGTCTGTCAGTAACAAGGATCGTGTCAATGACGCCGATGAATCCTTACCTCACAGCCATCCAAAAACCCCAGAAATGTCAGTCACCGGAGGAGAATCAACAGACAGGAACGATACGGTACCTATATCTATGCATACTAGTGTCTCGTAAAGCTACGTAAGATGATGGGAATAAATTCTATAAAATCATCTTAATTATTGCAGACACTCATCGATAAATTGTCTCATAGTAACAAGGATCGTGTCGATGACGCCGATGAATCCTTAGCTCACAGCCGTCCAGAAACCCCAGAAATGTCAGTCACCGGAGAAGATTCAATAGATAGGAATGATACGGTACCTATCTATGTATACTAGTGTCTCGTAGAGCTACGTAAGATGATAGGAAGAAATTCCATAAAATGATCCTAATCATTGCAGACACTCATCAGTGAATTGTCTGTCAGTAACGAGGATCGTGTCAATGATGCCGATGAATCCTCAACTCGCAACCGTCCAGAAACCCCAGAAATATCAGTCGCCGGAGAAGAATCAATAAACACGAACGATACGGTACCTCAATATATGGCTCAAAATCACCAAGGTGGTAAATTCGTGTCTGAGACATTTAAATCATTAAATTTATTTGTTTTTATTAAAATAATGTAGCACAAATTATTCACATCAACTCATTTAAGCAATGCATCAGAAAAATTTGTTGGAATTTATTCATAGAATATATTTTTTTCTATGAAATACCCCCGAAAAGTCATTCCGGGAACGCGTCCCTAAGTAGTAATCCACGGACAACAACAGCTAAAACACATAGTAAAAAATTTTTTTAATGTTTCGACGGTACTTGTTAACTTAGTTAATTTTATTATAAAATGATATTTATAAGTTCCCGAATCGACACAATATTATTTTGTCCGAAAATTTAATACAAAGTTTGTCTGACAATTTGTGCATCATTTCCGGGAACGCAGACATTTTTATATATATTAATTTTCAGCACAACGCAACAAATAGCGCTAGTGGGTAATCATATGAAACACTTAAGTACAATCGGTTGACCAGCCTGTTTTTTGTGAAAATGTGAAAAATTTAAGAGCTAAGCATAGTTTTGTTTGAATTTTTGGCACCGTACATCAATTCAGTGTCATTCCGGGAACGCCAATAATTGTAGGAAAAAAACAAGCAAATGCTTTTTGATACGATATTTCTTAAAGATGAATGTGACTCGCTTTATATTAATCTCAAATAATCCCGTTTAAGTGACTAATACTTATTTTACATGCATCTTTATGTAGAAACGTCATTCCGGGAACGGTCATTCCGGGAACGGTCCCGCATATGACATGCGTTCCCGGAATGATCATTGGGTTCCCGGAATTATGATTGTATTGTTAATGATGGTTTAAAATTTAAAATATTGATTTTTTTTTTTTTAATTTTTAATTTATTTTTTTTTATTTATTTATTTTTTTTTATTTTTATTTTTTTTTTTTAGGATTACTTATGAATTTGTTTTTGAAGATTCCAGGATTGCATGCATATCGTCATTTCGGGAACGATTCGTCATTTCGGGAATGATTCGTCATTTCGGGAACGATTCGTCATTTCCGGGAACGCTACTAAAAGTCAATTAATAACGAATTAATAAGCAAAAATCATTTTTTTCTCATCAAATCAATGATCAATTGCAAATATAAATTTATTTCTTTGCTTTTATACTAAATTAAATGTCCAAAATTATATGAATATTACTTTTAAAGGAACTATAACTATGAAAACATGTAAATTTATGTTTCTCATGACTTATTTTTCAAAAAACTTCACATTCACACAGTAATTGACATGTTTATCATTTTTAAAGATTGAGGACATATCTCAGCTATGTATCTACTATAATAAACAAATCATTTTCCGTATTTATGCATTAGTAATTATTACTTTTTCAAGCGTTCCCGAAATGACGGCAGCTCATGACTTGTTTTCCATAAATACTTTTTATTCACGTAATTTTTAATTTCCAGCTTGCCCCGTTCGGATATCAATTAAAGATAAGTTGGTCAATGATTAGAACTGGTTTGCAGAACAAAAATATAATAAATTTTTTTGAGAAATTCCAAACTTGGAATTTACCACCTTGGTGATTTTGAGCCATATATACATATATATAAATATGTTAGACTGACCGTTAAAAAAAAAGTTCATGCTCCAAGTTGAAAAATCTTATGAGAAGACCCTGGTGAAACTCAAGACTTCGAAATTTTTTTCTTAATTAAAATTATTTATAGAAAAAGTTTCAATGCTTCATCTGACTTTTGGTTTATTTTCTTAATTTTTTTTTTATTTTTTTCCTATAAAATAAGATTTCATTTGTTTTTAGACCTTGGTCTCTTTGAATTTTATAACGATCCAAAAAATCAAACTGTGGACAAATCAATCTGGGATTGAAAATACTTTTTACTCGAACATTTTTATTTTTTTTTATTTTTTTTTTTTTTTTTTACACCATGTTGAATATTTCATCATGAAAAATTGAAAATGTTCGAGTGAAATGTATTTTCAATCTCAGATTTATTTGTCTACCGTTTGATTTTTTTGAATCGTTATAAAATTCAAAAGGCTGAAGGTCTGAAAACAAATATAATGTTATTTTATAAGACAGAAAAAAATAAAAAAATAAAAAATTAACCGACAAATTGCGGGCACCCCTCAATCAGCGAGATAGAGCTTTGAAACTTTGAGGATCTTTTTTTGACGGTTAACTTGAGATTTTTCAACTTGGAGCAAACATTGTTTTTAACAGTCGGTGTGATATATATTGGCCATTCCACCAAATCCTGTACGCAAATCCGCCTCCAAATGTTTGATCTTTTATTTTATGATCTCTTCGCATTATTGACGTGTCAACAAAGAAATTCCTCGAGTATGGAAGCTCTCTGACTCCAGTTAATAGGGGTTCTCGTAATCATTAGATTTTGCTTCGAAATTTTCCAATCTAATTGAACGGTTCAAAAAATGCCTAAAAACGAATTTAAAAACACGGTTGTCGATCGGAAATTTCCAGAATTTCTCGAAAATGATAATCATTTTTTCCTCACTTGTCATTTTCAGCGCCAAATTCAAAAATTAAAACTTAAAATGAGAATTCCACCATGTTTCCCCATTGTTGATGGAAAATCAGATTTCGTTTTCTGAAAATTCAAAAAATTTCCGTTTCGACAACCGTGTTTTTAATTTCGTTTTTAGAAATTTTTGAACCGTTCAATTAGATTGGAAAATTTCGAAGCGAAATCTAATGATTACGAGAACCCCTATTAACTGAAGTCAGAAATCTTTCATACTCGAGAAATATCTTCGTGGACACCTGAATAATGCAAGAAATCATGGAAAAAACATTAAAAATTTGGAGGCCGGATTTGCGTACAGGATTTGGTGGAATGGCCTATTATATTAGGGTGTGCCAACAAAAAAATGGCCAAAAAACGTTTCTATTATCACGTTCATAGAAATCTGACGAATCTAATGATGAGCTTGATGCACCATCATTATCGGACAGTCGATCGGGGAAGAGAATCAGGGATATGACTCGTGCGGAAAAAAAAATTTACTTTACGAAGAGACACCGGGACACCAATCGTACCGGTGATAAATACAAAGTTTTGACTAAAGAACAGCGGAGAGAACATCATGGGCTTCTGGCGAGCGACTACGAAGAAATGGACGAAACCGACGAAGAGCAAGATCCATCGAGAGTCGAAAATTTAAAGGAGGCACTGCGTCTCACGTTAAATTCGGACCTAGAGTGGAAGAGGAGATATGAAGCCCTAAGAAAACAGCGAAACCTATGTACCATCAAAAAAGCTGTCGATAAAAAAATCAACCGGTCTAGTCGAGTAATTGTCAAAGCCATCGGCAATCGAATTCGAAACATGGAAAATCGAATAACAAACTGTTGTCAAACATTATCGCTCAACATCAGGCATGAAGATAATCAGAACGTCGATGACGAGGAGTTAGTAGAAGCCCGCCAGATCCCCGAGATAAACCATAACGAGCCTATGAAAACGGTATGTCCACAAAAGTAATAACAACAATTGGAGTAACACTCATTAATTAAAATCATTACCTTTTTCTATTCAAAGGGTTTATATTGCAAAATTCGAGTGTTCATCAAACCATTGAATGAAGCGATGATCGCTCCCACCATGAGAAAAAGATGTGCGAAGGTTGTTGAGGCGCTCTGGACCTCAGAACAACGTCGAAATTTAACCTGGAAGAGAACGAAGAAGTACCAGAATCGTCGGGTAATCACCGAACAAGAAGTGAAGAATATAATAAGTAAGTACCATTTCAACAAACCATGATATTATATATATGACTCATTATTAATTTTTTTCGTTATCACTTGTTGTAGCTATCTGTGAAAAGCTTCAACTAGTCGAGGGACGCAGAGTCCATGACACTGGCATCAACAATGTCAGGCATGAGCACCGCAAGTGGATCACCATAATGCTCAAGCACGAGCGGATGAACCATAAAAAGGGACAGCTCAAAGACACCAACGAGGATGCATCGTCAGGAGAATCCGGCAGCAGCAGTGAAGATTAGTAACATTATTCCCCACTGAAAATCGTGGCATGAAATCTGATGTGAGATTTCATATCAGATCTCATGCCACGATTATCAGTAGGGTTGTCATTGGCTATTCCGACATTGACAATTTAGATATAAACTTGTTGAGGTCTAGGGGTACAGTAATGTTCATTGATGGGTTTGCAATGGCTAATTTTTTTTTCTGACTTTTTCGGAAACGAGACTCCATTCTAGTCGTATTTCATCTGCTCATAGCCGAAATTGTAATAATAATAATTATGACCCCTCACAAAAATAATACAATATTAATTTATTTGATTGAATCCGAAAAAGTCAGAAAAAACAGTCAGCCACCGCGAACCCCTTAATAAACATTACTGTACCATTTATCATTCAAAGATAATTAAAGCGTTCGATACCCAACTAATTAACACTATGAGCGATGATACTTCAAGGCTTCTAATTGATTCAATACTATTTATATTTTAATTACCACTTTGAAATATACTAATTATTTGCGCAAGAAAAACTTTCGATTATACTTACATATACCTACCTATAACAGTAGGTATACCGCGAGGACCAGGTGAAAGAGAATGGTCCATCCGCCCAGGCAGCTAATATTTCGTATTTTTAGGGGGATAGCCACTCGTTGCGCTGAAAAAATCCCTAGGGTGATTTTGGCGCGCGGTCGATGCAACTCGGCAGCCATTGTTGATACAAGCCGGCTGACTGTCAATACATCGCGGAAGGTAGACAAGTGTGGTTATGTTCGTTTATTTGAAGCAAATGATAAATAAAGTGAATAAAGCCTACGTGAATAAGCTAGGAATATTTATCAAAAATCGATCAATCAGTTTTAAATGATATCTTAATGCAATCAACGAATTAACCTAAGCTATAACTGGAAATTTATCAGAATCAAAGAGTTCATCGAGAACAACCAATTCGAACAAAATTATTGATTGTATCTTGAGGTTGAGGCATCAATAAATATCCATAGCTTATTCACGTAGGTTTTATTCACTTTATTTATCATTTCCTTCAAATAAACGAACATAACCACACTTGTCTACCTTCCGCGATGTATTGACAGTCAGCCGGCTTGTATCAACAATGGCTGCCGAGTTGCATCGACCGCGCGCCAAAATCACCCTAGGGATTTTCAGTGCAACGAGTGGCTATCCCCCTAAAAATACGAAATATTAGCTGCCTGGGCGGATGGACCATTCTCTTTCACCTGGTCCTCGCGGTATTAGGGTGCTTCAAAAAAATTATTTAATTTTTTTTTCAACTCTTACCCTCCTAAATGCTTGAGGTGGATAAGACAAAAGTCCTCGCGAAAGTCGCTCCCTGTAGCTCAACCCTACGAGGTCGCTATTTTCATTTAATTTCCTATTCATTTAACATGGGAATTTTCGTTTTTTTATTTAAACTGAAATAACACCTATTCAGAAAGCTGGTTTTTCAAGCTTTAATAAAAATGAAATGGTAATTACCCCGTGCCTGGCACTAGGGGGATATATCCAACCAGAAGAAGAAGAAGAAGAATAAAAATGAAAGTCGATTACCTTAATTAGAAGATTAAATAAAGTCATTTAAAATCTAGAGATGTTACTGTAACAACAAAATTTCTAGATTTTAAATGACTTTATTTAATCTTCTAATTAAGGTAATCGACTTTTATTATATGGGTTTGGAAAGCTTAAAAAACCAGCTTCCTGAATATACAATGGGTCTTTTTGAAAAATCAAAACGAATAGGTGTAATTTCAGTTTGAATAAAAAAACGAAAATTCTCATGTTAAATGAATAGGAAATTAAATGAAAATAGCGAACTCTTAGAGTTGAGCTACAGCGACAGACTTTCGCGAGGACTTTTGTCTGATCCATCTCAAGCATTTGGGAGGGTAAGAGTTAAAAAAAAAAAAAATTAAAGAATTTTTTTGAAGCACCCTTAGGTATATATAGCATTTTCTGGAATGCTTAAACTATTGACTAGAGTTTTTATTATTGTAGGCCTTTTTATTTTTCTTTTTAACGATACTTCACCTATATCTGTACGGTCATTTGGATCAGCTTTGATTATACCTGCTGTGGATACAAAGTGATTATAAGAATTTTATGTACAGAGCGAAGCACAAAAAAATGAAAAGAACCAGTCATGCTTTGAAATATCTTATTAATAACTCTAAGATACAATTGTCAAGATCGAAAGTATAATTTTTAAATACGTATATGAGATGAGTGTGGCCACATTATAAAATATTATATTGCCATTTAGAATAAAAAAAAAAAAAAGAGGAAAAGAAAAAATAAAGTAAGACGAGGAAAAACCACGCTGATGCGGTATGTAGATATACATATAGACGTATTACACATGTCTGGATATAAAACGTACATATGTGTACCAATGGCAACGGCATATCATTGTTGATGTCACCGTTTAAGGTTCTCTGTACTATAATAATGCATCATTTAACGTCCTAAAATTAATATTTTTATATGTACTATACGAGTTAATTAGTTAATGAATAATATTTAACGGTTGATTTGAACCTTGTCATTAACCAATTGTTATCAACACCAAGTTTGATTTTCTTTATTTCATAATGCTATTAAAAGTCTATAAAATTTTCAAATATTTTCAATCCAAATCTTAGTCAAACTGTATCTGAAAATGTCTGAAAATTTTCACTAAAATCTCTGATATATAATGCACAAAGTGTTTAAATTTCTCAAACCATGTTCAGAGTAGCTTTTAAAATAATTGGAAATATGGTTTATGGAATTTTTCACACAGTTTTTCAGAGTGATTCCAACTCTAATAAATAATACAGCACAGTATTTTAAGGTGGTTCTTTACCTACTTCCCACCAAACGTGAGTTTCAGAAAAGATTTTGAATACTTCTCGATGGGCAAAAAATCTGAAAATAATCAAGCATGTAGAACATCCTCGGGAGATTGATTTTGCATAATAATAATTCAGAAAAGTTATTAACAAATTGATGGAAAAAAAAAAAACTGTTCAAGAAATTAGCCGATGACCCAACTTTTTTTTTAGGTGAAAATAATTTGTCTATTTTTCTAAATACTTATTAATTTTTCAAGAATTTTGTTATATCTTTGAAAATTGCGTTTTTTCATACCTGACAAAACGCAATTTTCAAAGATATAACAAAATTCATAAAAAATTCATACGTATTTAGAAAAATTGACAAATCATTTTCACCTATGAAAAAGTTGGGTCATCGGCTAATTTCTTGAACAGTTTTTTCTTTCATCAATTTGTTGATAACTTTTCTAAATTATCATTATGCAAAATCAATCTCCCGAGGATCTTCTACATACTTGATTTTTTTCAGATTTTTTGCCCATCAAGAAGTATTTAAAATCTTCTCTGAAACCCACGTTTGGTGGGAAGTAGGTAAAGAACCACCTTAATGCTATTAATAGTTCTTTTAGTTGTTATCTACGGTAATAAAAACAGTGCTTGCAATGTACAGATGACATATCGATACCCACGTTCTAATATGTCGTAACCCAAAAAATTTCAGAAATTGACTTTTTTTTAAAAATTGAATGATAATAATGTTGTGCAGCTTATGTTTAAGTTTTAGCAGTCAAATCGTTGATTTCCTATTTTTAAATAAATATTTGAATCCTGAAAAATTTTCCAAATTTCGGTTACGACATATTAGAACGTGGGTATCGATATTCATTTTTGTTTTCAAACAGGAGTTGGATTATGTACAAAGATGTTCGATCGAAAAAATGCAATTTGTTTTTTGTTTGAACAAATATATATATATATATATATTAGACCGGTTCAAAAAAATCGACTATTCTTTTTCTTTCAATTTTCGCATTGAAATACTTTCGGGGGGCTGAGAAAAGATGCCTGTTAAAAGCGGAGCTCTTAATATTAAGATTTAGAGGTCGCTCATCGCGGATTTCTATTTTCCATTTAAATAGCATAGGAATTTTATTTTTTTTTCTTGAGAATTTCGTAGCTCACAAACCAATGAACAAATCCAAATGACTCTTACATATTTTGATAGGGGATTGAACACTCTAAAAAATGTATCTATCATTGTGGAAAAAAAATCACAAAAAAAAATAATTATCTCAACTATAAATCGAAATTTGACCTTGAATAACTTTGGAAGGAGTCAATTTATCAAAAAATGATAAGAGAAGCTTTTTGTAGAGTGTTCGATTTCCTATGAAAATATGTTTGAGTCATTTGGATTTGTTCATTGGTTTGTGAGCTACAAAATTATTAAAAAAAAAAAAAAAATTTCCTATGCTATTCAAATGGAAAATAGAAATCCGCGATGAGCGACCTCTAAATCTTAATATTAAGAGCTCCGCTTTTAACAGGCATCTTTTTTCAGCCCCCCGAAAGTATTTCAATGCGAAAATTGTAAGAAAAAGAATAGTCGATTTTTTTGAACCGGTCTAATATATATATACATATATTGACCGTTTTTACTCATTTTCATCCATATCCCGATATTCCGGAACCGAAAAATGAAAACAACGTCGCAGGTCGGTTCGTTCGAACGAAAGGTACAAAATTTGAAACTTAGTCGCTGGTCGGTCCGTGCGACCGTGCGATCAAAATTCGAAGCTAGGTCACAGGCTGGTTCTATCGATCGAACTGCTAAGAATGAGATACGACGTCGTGGGTAGGTCCAAGCGACCGGCAAACCCTGAAAAATTTTCACGACGGTTGTCGGCCGGTTGCCGAATCTCGGTTGAAACATGGTTTAAAACCGGTAAAAAAAGTGGCCCGGTACGACCGTCGAAATTTCGGTCAGAAGCCGGTATTTTGTTTCGACAGGGAAGGCGGCCCTGCCGTGCCTGTACCCAGCGCTAGCCGCTGTTGAGTTCTTCACGATTTCCATTTCAAGAGAAAAATGGAACATTATGTATAATTATCTATTATTAGAGATTAAGAAAGACATTCCTATATTCATGATGTGACATTGGGTATAAAGTATATGACTCAATTTTATAATTTAATATATACTCAAATTTGCCCAAAGATATATGCAAGCATATATTCCGGCATATATACTCTAGCATATATTTTCGCATATATTCTAGTATATATTTTGCGATATTCTGGCATATATTGCTGTATATTTATGTTGAATAGTTTATTAAAAAGAAAAAAAATTCTAGATACGTTTGCGTGAAAAAATTAGCGGCAAATTTTTTTTCCAAATATTTATGATACAACATTTTTCAAGTTGAAAATATTTATATTAAATATCCCACTTTTCTGGTGGTTTTAAACCTCCTAACTAAACTCGCTCGGTAATACTTGGTATTTTGATAGGAAAAATACTTTTTTCTCATTGTGTCATGAGTTTACTCCAAAATTATTCGACTATTTGATAAGTCGAAACATAGATATTCACCTTAAAACCCTAGAATCGATGTTTTGTCAAGTAAATCGAATGGGAAATCGAAAATCACGTTGAGCCACGTCTAAATATTATTTCTCAGGGTCTACATCGCGAGAGAATCAATATTATGGGATAAATGATAGAAGTAAAATATGTGAGGCAAGAAAAAAAAAGTTGAAATAAAAATGAGACAGTCTAATATCCATAGAATATCTGAAGGATGTCACGGGATGATCCATGGATATCCGGTAGTTTCTAATGCGATGTCCAGACGACATCCTCAGGATATTTCACCAGAAAGACTGAAATCATTCGTTTCGATTTCTTTCTTTTCAGGTGTTACGTATCTCTATACGTCTCTACTCTTCTCAACTACTTGCTACCGGATCGTCCGCGACTTCCTTTCCTACATTTGGAAAACACTCGTTGCTCACGGCTCTGCTTTTTCTTCTTCTTCCTTTGTTTGACCTATCGCCCTTTCGGGCATGTAGTCTCTTACGGCTCTGCCAAACGCAACGAGTCAGCTAAAACCTTTTATCTTACTATAGTGGCAACTACCTGATTATTCTTCCTTCGACTCACTTATCAACCATACTCTTTGATACAAACACCTAAAACACCTTAGCCTATAATAAATATATACCTAAGTACGACATAGATTCAACATACCTAAATATAATAGAACCTATTCGTCTAAATAAAGTTGCGAGTTCGCTAACACCAACGTTCATTTCCACCTTCAACATTCTTCAGTTATACTTTAGTATTTAGAACAAGGACAAGACCCCAATATAAGACATAACACAGGGGACGAAAAATTGTGAAAAAAATACAAATAACAAAAAAATAAAATGAAGCGTTACTTTATGTGCTATAAGGATGTGATATTATTTATGAGTTTAATATTATTAATAACATGTTAATTAAGAATAAAATGATTGTTGTAAAATTATGCTAAAATAAAAGAGTTCGTCGGAGTTAACATCAAACAGACCTACTAGTCGCATCGTAGAACATTTTGTAAATAGACGGCGGAAGCCTCTCAAGTATTTGAAAATTCTGAGAATTTGAGAATTAGAGTGGGAATTCGGACTATATAAGACGGGTGCTCGAGTAGAGCAATTCATTCATAGAATCACTGATAGAAACTCATAGGTACAGGATAGAGAAGTAAAACTAAAAAGAATAGTGAAACTAATAAAATCGAATATAACTATAGAATCACAATTATAATCATAACTACCAGATAGAAGCTTAAAACAAAAAAGAATATTAAAACTGATAAAATCAAATATAACCATAGAATAGACAATTAGGAATTATAAGACGAGCTTTGACGAACACATATTAACAAATATAATTGTACTTGACGTGAGTTATTACCCTACCTTGATTGATTAACGCCAACGGGTGAAAACTCCGCAGCCGCATTTAATGATAATTCCTTTTCATACATAGTTAGATATGATCAACGCTAACGGGTTAAAACTCCGCAGCCACGATTAGCTGCTATCTCTTTCTAAAACAGAGATCTAACGCTAACGGGTGAAAACTCCACAGCCGCAGGTCTTAGACAATATAAACCCTTAAGGTTACCATCAGTTAAAATTAGAAAAAGAACACTAGAATCAATTATAGAGCAGATGCCTTTTGCTTAAGTAGCCCAGAGATCAATTAATATTCAAAAATAAAAGAAACTCCTATGTGAGAAACAAATAACGTTTCAAAAAAAAAATGAAAAAAAAAACCAGAAAAATTATGAAAAAAAAAAAAGGAAAAATAACTTCATCTTGAAAATTGCAGGGTCTTTTAAGTACATGTAGATCTACCTACAGTCCAATTTTCATCAAAAACAATTATGCCCTTTGGTCACAGGACAAAAAAAAAAAAAATACATTGTGAATTTCGTGGGCAAAAATATTTTTTCGAAAATCTTGGATATCACAGCGTGAAAAGTGGGAGTTTTCTGATTCTAGAGCACTGGTTGGAAATATTTTTTGGACCTCCTGAACCAAAGATACGTACGATTGAAGATAGTGCGGTGCGCTCGAAAACTGATTTGCTCATATTTTGTAAATCGAATAACTTTCGATAACTTCTGAACCAGTTGAAATCAGGGGTATGACTCTGGATTCGTTGTTAGGGATTGGCCAAGAACCAAAATCTCGCGTGGCACTGAAATCGGTAATTCATGCGCAGAAGAGTGTCCCGGATGAGCGAGAATACCCCATATATACCTATTTTTTTTTTTTTTTATATATATATTTTATAAGGTATTAACTTCATAATTACAATTTAATTTAAGAATCATGCGAGTATAAGCGATTGAATATTAATAAAAATGACTTTTTTCATAATACCTTTCTAAGGTATAATATAACATGTTGGCTATACATTACCGGAAAACCGCAAAATGTTGGGAGGTTTCAAACAAACCGGAAAAGTCAGATATTTAATATGGATATTTTTTACTTGAAAAATCTGTATTCTTATGTTTTATACTTATATAAAATAAATGTTTCAAAAAGGAATTTGCCGCAAATTTTTTCACGTAATCATATCGTATAGAATATATGCCAGAATATATGCTCAAAATATATATGCTAGAGTATATATGCCGGAATATATGCTAGAATATATGCTGAAAATATATGATAGGGTATATATTAGGGTGGTCCAAAAAAAACATTTTTTTGTTTTTTTTTAAGGCTTATCATCTCAAAAGTTTCGTTTGGGTATAAAACAAATTCTCCTAAAAGGGCAGCTCGATATCTCAACTCTACGAGGAGCTCAACGATTTTCCGTTTTCCCATCTAAATAACACATGAAAAATTTATTTTTTCGTTTTTTCTGCATAAAACTCTGAAAAAAAATGTTATTCCAATTTTGATGCACATATTCTTGTAGGGAATTCAATTCTCTACAAAAAAGATCTCATAAGGTTTTCTTGTAATCTCAATAGGTTAAAAGTTATCAGGCTTTAAACCGGCCCTGCAACTCAATTAAATTTAACCAGATATAATTTCAGAACGATTTTCAAATTTCTTCAAATGTGAAATGATTTCTAACTGTAAAAATAATCTTTAACTGTCGCAAATATTTATTCATACAATCACAAATTCACAGTCTACTTATGGATTAGTAATTACAATATTTTTAAAATAATATTACGCTTTTAATTATAAATAATTATTTTTGTTACAATTAGGATATTTTTTTTCTACGATCAGCAACTACTTGTATCAGGACTAATAAATTTGGCCCCAAAAATGAAGAGCAAAAACAATATCTGTTACAAGTAGTTGCTGATCATAGAAAAAAATATCCTAATTGTAACAAAAATAATTATTTATAATTAAAAGCGTAATATTATTTTAAAAATATTCTAATTACTAATCCATAAGTAGACTGTGAATTTGTGATTGTATGTATAAATATTTGAGACAGTTAAAGATTATTTTTAGACAGTTAGAAATCATTCCAGATTTGAAGAAATTTGAAAATCGTTCTGAAATTATATCTGGTTAAATTTAATTGAGTTGCAGGGGTTTAAAGTCTGATAACTTTTAACCTGTTGAGATTACAAGAAAACCTTATGAGACCTTTTTTGTAGAGAATTGAATTCCCTACAAGAATATGTGCATCAAAATTGGAATAACATTTTTTTTCGGAGTTTTATGCAGAAAAAACGAAAAAATAAATTTTTCCTGTGTTATTTAGATGGGAAAACGGAAAATCGTCGAGCTCCTCGTAGAGTTGAGATATCGAGCTGCCCTTTTAGGAGAATTTGTTTTATACCTAAACGAAACTTTTGAGATGATAAGAAAAAAACTTTTTTTTTTTGGACCACCCTAGTATATATATGCCGGAATCTCCGAAGCTCGTATACCTTGATCTGCTACGGGTAGAGCGTTGAGTCTTATCCGGCCTTTTTTTCTTGTTGTACGGTGGTATGGATCACTTGGATGAGTAGGGTATTTGGAACTATGTGATATTCCGACAACGACTACAAGAAAAAACGACTGACATAGAATTTGTTAAGCTCTAGCGAAAGATATACCTAAAATCTTAAATAAAAACGTTTGAGTACAAATATTTTGTCTAAAAAAAAAACGCTACGTAAAGTTAGTGGTCATTCTTCGTTATAAGTTTTTCGTTACTTTTCCCAATTCGATTTCAAGTTGTTAAAAAAATCTTCTATCAGCCGCAACTTGCGAGAAAAGTCGAGCTACTTTCGCCTTCAAGGAGGGGGGTCATAGCATTTATGCAGGATGCAATAGTAGGATCGACTAATAGCACTACACGAGGGGTATTATTATTAATCATTTTTCTCAACTGACTTCAAATGACCGACATGAGAATCGTTTCAGTGCCCTTCATTCCGATCACAATTTCGACCCTATACAATATTTGCCACGAATTCGGAATCACCCTGCGGATATATCTTAGCAAGGATTCCGTCATATTGTTGTAGATTGTAAGATTCCGAGAAGTGACGCTCCTATCATAGGGCTCTAGTGCCTAGGCTTTTTTTTTTTGTTGTGGAGATTCAAATAGTCCGTCGATCCTTTCGCTGAGTATATCGCACACCTAGATCTGAACTAGGACAAGTAAAAAAACCTGAATTTTGAGTTATTATTCTTTTTGTATATACCCCGATACCATACGCAACTAACCACAAGAATAGATTCAACTTAATGTTCATAATCATGACGACAGATTGCGATAACTTGGTTTTGCTGAATTACTGAATAATTAACAATAATTATATAATAATATCATTATTATTAATAATAATAATTATTAATAATAATATCATTATTAATAATAATATCATTATTAATAATAATATTATTAATAATAATGAATGATAAGGAGGTGTGCTCGACCGGTGAACAGGTGCAGTTAGGTGTGATAACAGTGCGCGGAAAATACGGAAAAGAGTGATTAAAAGGAAAGCAAAAAAAAAAGAGGAGACGAAAAAAGGAGCAAGCCCAGCACGGAGCGAAAAGGGAAAGAAAAGGAGGAAGGAAAAAAGAAGAGAAGAGGTAGGCGAACGAGAAAAGAAAAAAGAGAAAAGTGAGGTTAGGAAAAAAGGCGGGAAGGAACGAGACAGGAGCATCGAATGGAGAAGGTGAGCCAGACAGAGAGAGACATCTATACACGGGAGCAAGAAAAGACGGCAGAGCAAGAGGCGACCGATAAGGCAGAGAACGGAACGACCGATAAGGTAGGGAGCGACAAAGCAGCAGCAGAGGACCAGCCAGTAGGTAAAAGAGGGAGACCGACCAAGGCAGAGCAGTTGAGGAGAGAGAGGACAAACAGCACAGGTGGCCTATGCGACTACATAAAGAGGAAGAGAGACTCTGAAACAGACTGGCTGACGGAGAAACCACAAAAAAGGGACAAAAGATGGCGATGGTGAGGACCCCGGAAAAAGAGACAATGAAATCAGGAGCGGGACAAAGATGGCATAGCCAAACGGTCCAAATAACACACACAATACAACCAGAACAGACGAGTCAAGTGAACCAACCAAACAAAAAGAAAGACGGCGGAAAAGGAGACGGCGAAGAGGAGAGTATAAAAGAGATGATAAGAACAATGATGGGGGACATAAGAGAAATGAGGGCAGAAAGAGGAAAAGACAGAGAAGAAATGAGAACGGAAATAGAGAGGTTAAAAAGAGAAGTGATGGAGGAGCTAAGACGTGGACAGGAGGAACGAAAAAAAAACGAGGAAGACTTAGAAAGAAGACTCGAAGCAAGAATGGCAGCATTGGAGATAAAGCTAATATCGGGGAGAGGGGAAGCGGAACGAAGGATAAAAGAACTGGAGGACGAGTTAGAAAGCAGAGACAAGCTAGAAAGAAGAAACAACATAATAATCAGAGGTATACAGACAGAGGAAGGAGTGGAAACACCACAGCAGATAAGGGATATAATCGACGACATAGCGGAAAAGGAAGTGATGTGGTCAGAGGCAAAAGAGATAGGGAGATTCAAAAGCGCCGTACTGGTGAAAATAAACAGCTGGGAGGACAAGAGAGCGATAATGGAAAAGAAAGGGAAGCTCAAGGGGTCCAAAATCATCATAGAAGGAGACCTAACGAAAAGAGAAAGGGATGTACAAGATAAAATATGGGACACAGCGAGGGAGGAGAGAGCAAAAGGTAACAGAACCAAAGTGGGCCACAGAAAGCTGGTAATAGCCGGGAAACTATGGGAGTGGGACGACAAAAGCCAAAGCCTAAAAGCGAAAGAAGGAGACACAGAGCCCAACAGAGGAGAATCAAGCAGAGGAGGATGGGCAAGAGGAAGAGGGAGAGGAGGAAGAGGAAGAGGAGGAAGAGGCGGCCACGAAGAGCAACACCAAAGAGAACCGCAGGAGGAGATGGAAGCATAGGAAAGAGAAAGGAGAAGAAAGGGTAGGAGCAGAGAAAGAAAAGAAGAGCGGGAGAGAAGGAGAAGAGAAGAAGAAAAGAAGAGGCAAGGAGGAAGAGAAGAAGTAGAAGAAAAAAAGAGGAAAGAAAGCTGGAGGGTAACCTTCTGGAATGTGGCAGGCTTAACAAAAAAAGACGAAGAATTCTGGAAGGGGTTAAAAGAGGCAGACGTGCTGGTACTCTCAGAGACATGGGTCGACGAAATAGCGTGGGAAAGAATGAGAGAGAAATTCCCAAAAGGATATGACTGGCAAGTACAACACGCAAAGAAAGAACACAGAAAAGGAAGAGCAATCGGGGGAATGATAATGGGAATAAGGAAAGAGCTAAAAGAAAGCAAGGAGGGGGAAAAAGGGAGAGGGGACGAGACGAAGGAAAAGCAAGAGGAAGGATGGATGACAGGAAAGATAAAGATAGGAAGAGACAGATGGACGGTAATCGGGGTGTACATAAGGGAAGATATAGAAAGGATAATGGAAAAGATTAAAGAGATAGACGAGAAAGAGGGAAAACAGAGACTGATAATAGCAGGAGGAGATTTCAATGCGAGAACCGGAGAAAAAGGGGGGGAATACAGCGGAGAAAGCGGCAAGGAGGAAAAACAAAGAAGGTCGAAAGATAAAGTGACAAACAGAGAGGGAAGAAAAATGCTAGAAACCACGGAAGAGATGGGATGGGCGATAATGAACGGGAGCATCGAAGGGGACGAAGAAGGAGATTTCACATTTACCGGAGGAAGAGGAGAAACAGTCATAGACTATGTAATAGGAGGCACAGAAGTAATAGAGAAAGTGAGGAGAATGGAAGTAGGAGACAGAATAGACTCAGACCACCACCCGATATCAGTAGAAATAAAAGCTGAGGAATGGGAAAGAAAGGAGGAAAGAATAGGGAAAGGAACCATGAGAGGGAAATGGACAAGCGAAGGAAGAGAGAAACTAGCAAGGGAGGTAAGATGGAGAGTGAGGGAGGAGAAAGAAATAAACGAAGAGATCGAGGAAAGAACCAAGGAAATAAAAGAAATAGCAGAAGAAGAAAGAAAGAAAGAGAGGGCGCAAGGGAAGAAGGTGAAAGGATGGTGGGACGAGGAGACGAAAGAAAAAAAAAAAGGAGTGAGAAAAGCGCTGAGAAAGTGGAGAGAGGGAAAAGTAGGAAAAGAAACATACAAGAAAATAAAGAAAGAGTACAGCAAGATATGCGAAGAAAAGAAACGAGAGGGAAACGAAAGGTTTATAAAAGAGGCAGAAGAAGCCAGAACAGAAAGCAAAGTCTGGGAAATAATAAACAGAGAAAGGAGAAGGAGAAAGAGAGTAAACGAAAACATAGAGATGGGGGAGTGGAAGAGCACTTCATGAGACTGCTGGGAGGAACGGAGAATAAAGCCACAGCGGGAAGGACAGACACAAAAAGAGAGGAAGATGAGGAGCAAGAAATAAGCAGAGAAGAAGTTAGGGCAACGATAAAAAAACTAAAGGAGGGGAAAGCACCCGGAGGAGACGAGATAACGAACGAAATTTGGAAATACGGAGGAGAAGAAGCGATAGAATGGGTATGGAGAATATGTAACAGAGTGTGGAGAGGGGAAGGATGGCCCGAAACGTGGAAAGAAGGCATGATAATACCGATAGTGAAGACAGGGGAAGGGAAAAAAGCGGCAGAATACAGAGGAGTTACACTCATGCCAACACTGTATAAGATATACGGGTCAATATTAGCGGCAAGGCTAGAGAAGGAAATGGAAAAAAAAAAGATGATTCCGCAGAACCAAACAGGCTTCAGGAAAGGCATGGGAACCATGGACAATATATACGTGCTGAACCACCTAATTAACAGGAGAATAAACAGAAAAGGCGGAAGCTTAGTTGTACTATTCATAGACCTAAAAGCGGCATTCGACTCGGTAAACAGAGAAAAGCTATGGGAGGCGATGAAAAAGAGAGGAGTAAGGAAATAACTAGTTTCGAGGGTAAGAGAGGTGTATAAAGAAACGAAGAACAGAGTAAAGATAGGAGAGAAGGTGAGTGAGGAATTCTGGACAGTCAGCGGAGTGAGGCAGGGATGTCCACTAAGCTCCTACCTCTTCAACCTGCTAACGGCGGACATGGAAGAGGAAATGAGTAAGACAGGAGAGGCAGGGGGAGTAAAACTAGGAAACGGAAGGACATACACGCTCGCGTATGCGGATGACGTGGCCGTGATGGCAGAGGAAGAAAAAGGGATGGAAATTATAATAAAAAGATTAGAAAAGTACCTAGACGAGAAGAAACTAACACTAAACGCAAAAAAAACAAAGGTCATGAGATGCAGAAAGGCAGGAGGGAGATACAAAAAAGTAAACTGGGAATGGAAGGGAGAGAAGATTGAGGAGGTGAAAGAGTTTAAGTACCTAGGGTACGTGATAAGCAAAAATGGAAAACCAGACGCACACATGAAGGAAAGGGTGAAAAAAGCCGGGGTAGTAATGAAGCAAGCATGGGGGATAGGGAAAAGAAGATTCGGAAAAGACTGGAAAAGAAGAATGTGGGTGTTCGACAGATTAGTATGGACAGTCGCAGAATACGCAGCGGAAATCTGGGGGTGGAGGGAATGGAAGAGCATAGAAGCAATACAAGAAAGGTACATAAAATGGGTACTAGGGGTAGACAGAAGGACCCCAGGGTATATGGTGAGAGAGGAGCTGATGAGGGATAAACTAAAAACAAGAGCAGGAAAGAGGGCGTGGAGCTTTGAAAAAAGACTCAGAGAGGGGAAAGGAAGTGAGCTAGCAAGAACGTGCAGAGAGCAGGTAATAGCCAGAGCAGAAAAAAAACCAACAGAACTGTCGGAGTGGGAAAGGAATAGAAAAGAGAGGAAAGAAATGTGGAAAGAAGAGATGGGGAACGAAACGGAAGGAGAAGAAGAACAAGAGGAGACGTACGAAAGAATAGAAGGAAGAGAGAGAGAAGAGCAACGGATCGAAAGGTGGGAAAAGATCACGGAGTCCAGATACAACAAATGGTACAAAGTAATAAAGGACGAGGGCATACCAGAGTATCTGAAGAAAGGATGGAGTGAAAACAGCTGGTCAAGAGTAGCGAGATTTAGAATGGGAGGGGAAGTAAAAGAGTCGAAATACTGGGAAGAGGAAGAAAACAGAAGGTGCAGAGTGTGCCAGTGGAAGGAGGAAACATGGGAGCATGTGTGGGAGGAGTGCGGACGCACAGACGAAGACAAGGAAAGCTGGCAAGAAGCAGTGCAAAGAATACTGGGAGGAGATGGAGAAGGAAAGGAGTGGATGAGAGAACTAGAAGAGACAAGAAAAGAGGCGGAGAGGGAAAAAGAGTAACAAAAGCAATGAAGAGATAAGAGGAGAGGGGGACAAAGGAAAGCAAAGGCGACGCAAAGAGACGACGCAAGGGAACGGGAAGAAGTGAGGAAAAGAGAGAGAGAAGAGGAAATAAAGCGCGGAAACGAGTTATGGGGAGTAGAACAAGAAAACAGCACGACCGGAACGGAGATCAAGACAGAGACAGATGAAGGGGAAGGGGGCACAGCCAGGATGGAATGGACCCCGCAGACGCCGCTGGGAACCCCACCACCGCAATCGGAACACTCCTCCTCTAGCGAGGCCGAGGGGTCGACCCCCTCGCATGAGGAGGTAGAGAGCGTAATAGCGGAACAAGACGGGGAAGAAGAAAGTGAAGGAGAAGGAGAAGAAAAGATAAAGAGAGAGAAGAAGGAGAATGAAGAGGATGACACACTGGAGATAGAATGGGAAGAAAAAAGGTATAAACCGGAGACTGCACAGTTAGACGCAGCAATGAGTGAGGCAGCTAGAGAGAGGATGGAAATAAAGATAGATATGATAGAGACAAGGGAAGAAGGAGGGGGAAAAATGACGGTGAGGACAGGGAGTAGAGAAAAGAAGGAAAAGATAAAGGAAAAGGCGGAACGGATCAAGAGAAGATGGGGATGGAAGATAAGGGAGTCCAAGAAGGGGTAGAGTACAAACAAAAAAAATAAAAAGAAATAAAATAGAATTAAGGAAATGCAGTATTAGGTTAAAAAGAAAATAGAATATAATAAATAAAAAAATGCATAATTAAGAAAGCAATAAAGTAAATAAGAAATGAAGTACTAGGAAAATAAGTTTAGAGTAAGAGATAATATAAAATAAGGTAAATAAAGCAGCAAGCTAAAGAATAAAATAATAGGATATAAGGAAAAAAAATGTGAATTGTAGAACAGAAAGGCGAGCACACGCCGTGTATCCCTACGGGGCTCAATAAAAACATACATACATACATACATACATACATACATAATGAATGATAATTATTATCAATAATATTATATAATTATATTTACTATGAATAACAATTAATTGTTCAATTAATTATCCAAAGGCATAATTGGAGCAAAACGTTTTTTCCTCATACTGAAAAATGAGATTTTTTCACTTATCCTAGTTTAGATTTAGGTGTGCGATATGTCGTCGTATGGATAAATAGAGAGATATCAACGAAACAGTTATTCGTATATTCATATTCATTATTCGGATTATATCAATGTTCAGAGTTCGGGGCACTCATTCATCTCAAGTACGCTACTGCTGTAGACAGGGAAAGCATAGCTCAAATGGTTGTGATAGCTTGAATTTCTTGAAAAAGGGACATATATCACCCAGATTATATTCCCGCGAACTACTAACATAAAAACAAAAATATTTTCCATACCCAATTGCTTCGATAAGAAGCTTGGAGTAAACGATAGTTTGTACGCTGCACCTATAAGCGCATCTTTGACTTGCATTATGACGGCGCTAGGCCTGCCATTGGCTTAAATTACGACGGAATTAATTTTGAATTAATATCCAACAGAATTACTCTGTTTGCAACAAAGTAGAAAAAATAGAACAATCGAGAAAGAAGGCGTGTTTTTCAAAACTGGAACCATCTCATAGAGTGAGGAGTGAAATGTAAGTACTACCGCAATAAATTACATATTTGATTAATTAATTAAAGTTGTAACCTTTGCAATGTTGGAAAATAATGCCGTGTCCGTCATAAAGTGTCCGAATTGCCACTAACGTTGATACTTTGGATATTACTCGGTCGTAGATAACAATATAATAATTAGCTTCCTTATTCGCGTTGGTATATGGAGCCAAGTAGTGCAACTCGGGCCCAAAGAAACATTTCACCTATCTTTATAATGACACTACAGTGGAACCTCGATTATCCGGGAGCGGATCAACCGGGCAGCGGATTATCCAGGACAGTCCCGAATCTTTTTTTTTTTTTATAATTACTGAGAATTTCTTTCTTGTTTTCTATCTAATCGTGAGTAATAACTCACGCGAATATACTAAACAGACAAAGATTAATTCACACGTTTTAATTATCCGGGATTTAAACCATCTGAGATATCCTTGGTCACGACAATCCCGAATTATCGCGGTCCTACCGTGTTATATAGTATCGATGATTTTCCATGCGAACTGCAGAGCCAGTCGCTGATATACCAATTTTCAGATTTAATCTCAATCCGTTTTCCCCTTTCTAAATTTCAAAAAACCGAACGAAATTATGCATTTGTCCACCTTCAATTAATTATAACTCAGTATGAAAAAAAGATATCGAAACAATGACGAGCACGTTTTGCTGTTTTTTTCTTGGATTGTTCCGCAACATATAAGAATATAGGTATAGGAGAATGTACGTTTCAGTATAACGAAACCGTAAACGCGACCATTTCCATATACGTATTAAAGTATAAAAGATCAATTTTCGTCTACTTCGGCCCTTTTAATTTTTTTAATATCAGTTCTCTAATTTCTGTGGCCGAATCCCGAATTTCGAAGACCCGAACGAAGACGGACACCGAGTTCCGGTTTTTTTTATACAATTTTTCGAAATTTATTTATACGCCGATTTATTGTAAACAAGTACTCCGAATGATGAAAATTAGATTTTTAATGTTCACCGAATGTATGAAAATGCTCTACAACTAACACTTCTCTGTTTTCAGAATTAAACCTCAAACAATTATGGGGAACAAAATTTTTGGAAGTCCGGCAGCAAAGCCCAAGGGTGAGTCGCATGTGATGACGATTATTGGCAAAGTTTACTTATGTGTTAGGAAAAGCTTGCCAAGAATGCGGTGTAGACTGTACTATTATAGTATGTTATTATTTATTACATCAAGTTTTTATCAGCAGAAAAGGCAGAAAATAACGACCTCGAGAAGAGGCTATTGAAAATCGAAGAGGAAAGACTGGCAGAGTTGCAGGCGAAGGTCGAAATACAAAAGAGAGTGGAGCAGGCGGCGCGGGTTGAGGCAGAAGTGAGAAAAAGACTGAGGGAGATGGAAATAAAATTGATGATAAATAAAGAGGAAGAGGATAGAGTGCAAGAGGAAGTGGAGAGGAGCGTCCTCAAACGATTGGGAGCTGAAAATAATAGGCAAAAGACAAGGGCTGGGCAAGGGAAGGCGGCAAGAGACGAGAAGTAGGTAGATCTATACTATTAAAGGTAGATGTTTGAAAAATCTGCAGATGTTTATAAAAATGATAAAAATAGAACTTATCGGTTGAAGTTGTAGAAGTAAGAATTTCATTCGTATTTAATTGGCAGGTATATAGTAGTTGAAGTAATGCAGATTACCCCTATCCAACAATTTATTCACAAAGAGATTACCTTTAAAGTACACAATGAAGTTATTTAAGACCTTTGAAAGCTTCTGTTAGAACTTTGCTCCATTGCTCCTATTATAACATCATTATTTCAATATAATACCATGGGTTT
>OX031015.1:18142550-18202692 GCA_943736025.1 Tenthredo mesomela
TCAAGCAAGCGCGGGTAAACGGCGGGAGTAACTATGACGTTTTGCTCCAAGCACAGGGGGCGCATGGTGCATGAGCATAGTTGCACAGCATACGCGTATACCCATGAACTAAAAGGTTCATGAAGCTTCACTCCCAAGTCCACCCACACCTTCTCGAGGTGGGGCTGTTACAGTCCGAAGCTCTGGCTGACGACTCACAGACATGGCTCTGGCAAACCACCCCAAAGGAAGCGCGGGCAAGCGGCGAGAGAACCAATGACTCCCAGGAGGCATTCGATCGTCAGTGATGCCTGAAGTACTAGACGAATACACTTACGCTGAGTCGGCGCGCCTCAGCCAGGCGCGGACGCTGGGGACTCACCCAGCTCGAACCTAAATGTGGCTACGCTACGGCGGGGGTGTTGCTTCGGCACACTTTTTGAAGGCGTCAAGCCAGCAGACGCCTTAAAACGTCGAAGGTTATAACCAAAGTCAGGCACGCGTATAGCGTGTCGAAAAAGGTTAAATAACGATAGCCCGGAACCTGAGCGCTCAGGATTCCGGGCATATCTCGTTGGGCGGTTTTCACCATCTTCCCCCAACAAGCGTTGGTCCCTGCGCATTTCTAGAACCTACAGGACCCTAGCGTTGTCGTCACGACTCTCCACGACGCTAGTATCGAACCGGAGTCACAAAGATATGAGAATGCCACGACTCAATATCGCCTTGGAGGCGGGTGGTTCAGATGTCCCAAAGGTACCACCCGTTGCAGAGTATAATGCAAATTCGAATGAGGGACAAAACTTAGAACGACGGCTACCCATCCTGGAAAAAACCAAGCTTACTCTCACTGGCCAGCTGAAGAGCGCTATAAGTTGCCCCAAATGCTTGCCCACGTGGATGAATGATATCTCGTTGGGCAGCAAAATGCTCGAGAGGCACTTTAGCGATGAACACCCTTCAATCGAGCTGAGCTGGCAGTGTGCAGTTTGCGGTAAGGTACAGGTCGGTGCTCACCGGTGAAGATGCCACTGGGCAAAATGCCCTGGTCGCATCGAGAAGCCAGCAAAGCCATATGGTTGCGATAGCTGCGGCGAGTCGTATACCTCGAAACGGGCGCTGTCCACACACGAACGCTTTGCCCACCCTGACGTTAGAAACAACAAACGTCAGGGGATCGCTAACCGCCCTAGGAAACCTGGTGGCGCCAAGCTGAAAGTTTGGACGGAAGAAGAAAGAGCAGAGTTGAGGCGACGCGAGCATGAATTTGCAGGCGTGCGCCACATTAATGTTGCTCTAGCACCCTTCTTCCCCGGAAAGACTATTAAGCAAATTGGCGAGGCTAGAAGGATGAGGTGTGGAACGAGAACCCGCGTAGTCAAAAGCAGCTCGGGAGAATCAGACTCGGAAGAGGAGGAGGAGGTACATTTCTCTGTTAGTACCCCCGTTCGCACTCCTACGGACCCCATTGAACAACCAGGGTCCGAACCCGACGGCGAGAGCCCTGAACTGCCGGAAGACACAGTTGAACACCACGCTGAGCTTCCCACCCTTGAACGAGGCGAGGCATCCTAGAAGGACGCCCTCGCCGACACAGCACGAGCGAACTGTACCGCCATAAAGTCACCGCTACTCAAAGCGTCGGCTCAACGGGTCATAGATCTAATTGAACCCGGATCAAACCCCGGCCCAGACAAGCTGGACGAGATCTATCAGGATCTCATTGAATGTATCCAATGTGCTAGGGTCTCGCTTGACCCAGCATCTCAACCCAAATTGAACAAGGGGCCGTCAAAACCCCAAAACCGCCCGGGTAAATCCCGGCGAGGAAATAAGAGGCAGAATCCAAACAGGTCCCAGCGCAAGGCGTACGCGTACGCTCGTAGCCAGGACCTCATGGACAATGACCCGAAAAAGCTAGCCGACATGATTGTTTCGAACGATCTATCAGTAGCTCATATACGGCGTGCTCCACCTCAACTTGAGACGGAATTGCTGTATGGGCAGTTGTGGGGTGTATCGGGACCGAACGTCGCTCCCTTCAAACGCACGGAGGACCAAGTCCCCATAGAGCGCGTTCTAACACCGATAACCCCCGCACATATTAAACATAAACTGAACAAGATCTCGAGCAAGTCAGCAGCTGGACCGGATGGCCTCAGAAAAATAGACCTGAGAGGTAGCGAACTCCATCTCACCCTCTCAGGTCTTTTTAATTTGCTCCTCCTGGTACAACACTATCCTGTAGCTTGGAGGTCAAATCGAACGACCCTGATCCCGAAAGCCGGTAAGGACCCGTCGGACGTTAAGAATTGGCGTCCGATAACAATAAGCTCGATGGTCAGCAGAGTCTTCTCGTCTCTCATTGACCTTAGAATCAGAGCTGTCCTTAAACAAACCGAACGGCAGAAAGGATTCACGGAGGGAAATGGCTGCGTCTCGAACCTACAGCTTTTGAACGCGGCCATAAAGCAGGCCAAGCAAACCGGGGGAGTGGTATCCGTACTCGACGTCGCCAAAGCGTTCGACACCGTCCCGCACTCTGCCATAGGCGAGTGCTTGATGCGCAAGGGTATCCCGGCCGTAGTGGCTCACTACGTTGCCGGTGTGTACCAAAAATGCGTCACAAAGATCAAAACGGCGGATAACGAGGTTAACATCGAACTTAAGAGAGGGGTAAAGCAGGGCGAACCCTGTCGCCCCTACTCTTTAACCTCGTTATCGAACCGATGATTGAACGGTTGAATATCGGAACGAACGGGCTGACGGTCGAAGGCCGCAGGCTAGCAGTCCTAGCATTCGCAGACGACCTGGTCCTGCTTGCTCGCGACTCTAGCGCAGCGAAGGACCAACTCGAACTGGTCCACCACGACCTTGGCAAGCTTGACATGCACCTGGCTACAACAAAATGCTCAACGTTCGAGTACACACCTGCGGGAAAGACGTGGTACGTCCAAAACCCGCAGATTGAACTTGATGGCGAGCCCGTACCCTATGCCAAACCTGAGGAAGCCTTCAAGTACTTGGGGATAAGAATAACCCCTTGGAAAGGGCTTTTGCATGGCTTTGAGATCGAAACCTTCAAGGGGATTAAAGAACGCACTAAGATGCTCCCCCTCAAGCCAATGCAAAAAATCGATCTCCTGATGAAATACCTCCTCCCGAGGTACACATACGGGCTGATAACTAGCCCCTTGGCCCGAACCACGCTAGCCGGGATAGATCAGGAGATCCGAACTCAGGTTAAAAGCATTCTGAAGCTGCCTAACTCGGTGAGTAACAGTTTTCTGTACTCACCAAGGCGCCACGGGGGTGTCGGAATACCTAGAATTGAAAATTGTGTACTGATCGCAGCACTGCGAAATGGAATCAAGGCTATGAACAGCTCTGACCCTGTGTTAGGCGCTGTCATTGAAACACCTGCTGCCCAGAAAAAGCTGTCTGGGTATGCAAAAGCCCTCGGTCTACCATGGCCCGCCAACCTGAAGGACGTCGATGCGTGCAAGCGTCGGATCCGACGCGAACACCTCGACCGACTATCGAAACAGGTTTGGCAAGGCCAGGGCGCCGACGATTTTGCGCAGCTGCCGGCCAGTAACGCTTGGCTGAACGACTCATCCTTGCTGACGCCGTCGCGAGTAGTCGACGCCATGAGGCTTCGAACTAATACCGTGGTGACGAAAGCATGGCTAAAGCGGATGAGTAATCCTGATTTTGACGCATCCTGCCGGAAGTGCAAACAGCAGGACGAGACTCTGGGTCACATACTCGGCCAATGCCGGTACACAAAACCTGAAAGAATCCAACGCCATGACCGGGTGAAGGATTTCCTGAGGGACCGACTTGGCAAAGAGCATGCGGTCCTGTACGAGCAAGAAGTAGTAGTCGACGGAAAGAGGTACAAGCCCGATCTCGTCATTCACTCGAATGAGATCGGTGCTCTGGTTCTCGACGTTACCATCAGGTACGAGAACCAAGACTTTCTGGCCGCCACTGCAACCGAAAAGCTCACTAAGTACAGGCCCATACTCAGACACTTGAGACAAACTCTAGGTGCTCGCACCGCACGAGTGGTGCCCATTGTTCTCGGCTCCAGGGGCGCGATACCTCGAACGACCTGGTCTGAACTTGAGCAGCTCGGACTCTCAAAGCGGGAATGCTCTATGCTCCCCATCATGGCTTTGAATGACTCCATTGAAATCTTGAACCAATTCATGGACGACTGAGCTCTAAGTTTAGCACTGGGACCGCCACCTGGAGCCAACACCCGGCTAATCAAAAGCCACCTAGAACCTCGATCTATTATGTTGATTATTAATAATAACCAATAGACTGTGCTTCCGCACTCGAACAATCTATATTATTATTGATGAACTTATTTATTTATCTATTTATTATTTAAATATTTATTTATTTATTTATTTATTCATCATATTGCACAGTACTCATATGTACTAGCATAATGATAATCGAATGCGGCCTAATGCCGAACCACCAGAACGACGGACTTGGTACCCTGATTCGAAACACAATAGGCCAAGTCCGCGAGCCCTTGAGGCAAAAGGGTCGACAGCGAGGCAGCGCTAGCAACAGCGGCATGCTCAAAGCCTCTCCCGGTCTCAAGGTGCGAGTCGTACGGCGGGTCACTGACCCTGCCACGGCGGCGGAGCCAGTCAAGTAGACTGGGACGGCCGCCTCCACGCGGTTTTCCCTGGCAGCACTGAGTGCGACCAAAAGCCGTCTTTTTGCACAACACCTGCAAAACTCCGTTCCCCTAATTTTTCCGAGTCCTCAGGGCCCTGGCAGTGGTAAGCACGCAAGAACTCGATCTATTCAAACATAACCGTTGTTGAACCTTTTACAATTGTTAAGTTTCGTCCACTATGGGAGACTGTATCTCTAGGAAATCCGCTCCTTGCTTTCGAATCTGGGCAAGGTAGCGCAGGATGTAGCCAAATGCCTCGTCATCTAATTAGTGACGCGCATGAATGGATTAACGAGATTCCCACTGTCCCTATCTACTCCCCCTCATGGTCTGTTGCCTTGTCGTGGCGAGGGGGCTTACGGCTTTTGCTGATTCAGGAGGCTGTGCCGGCAGGTTCAACCATGCCGGAGTGGCTCCTGGGGAAAAAGTTAATCAAATACAGACTTACCCGGGGATCTTGAGTGATCCCCGGAGCCGTAACTTTTGTTTGTTGCAACGATTCGGGTATGTGCGTTGTTCTCCGGGAGGAGCGCGTGTCATGCCTAATAGTGGCAAGCAAGAACCGGAAATCCTGGGCTTTATTGACTGTGGTTGCGAGGAATACTACCTTTATAAAATAAACCCCTATACTAAGCTCCTGTTCGTGGCGATGGTATGCCGGTTGCGTAGCCGAGATGCTCGTAGCCTGTGGCCGGCGGGTTAGACCGGTGACAAACGACTAAACCTCCGGGAACCAGACGCACCCGGTTGCATAAATGCCCCCTCGGGTCTATGGCCGTACGGCCTGAGTGGTATGCATCGTGCCCTGCTCGTGAGATTCAAGATGCCAGGTATAATTAAAATTAGTGACACGTCACTAGAAATAGTCGAGACTGGGAAGCGCTCAAGAGGCGCAGACGGGGATAACATAAGAACCGCGGGTTCAATGCTCATTATTAGCGGCGACAGTGATGAGTCCGTGACTCACATGTCAGTAGATCCGCAGTCAAGAAGGCGGCAGCGGTCGCTGTCAAGTGGTGGCAGAGGACTCGCTGCTGATCAGAGTGACAAGGGGAAAACCCGGATGATGGATGACCGAACTGCAAAACGCAGAAAATCGGGCAAGCCAGAGACGGTTCCCCCTAAAAAGTCACCAAAAGTGGTAGTTGAAGAAATACCACTCAGTAAGGGTCTCGAAACGACCCAAGCAGTAGGTAGGGAAGTTGAGGCCATCCTCACGGAGGCCGGCGTTGTTCCACCCAAAGTGGTGAAACGCATAATGGGCAAAGTAGCCAGATACGAAGAAATCGTGTCGGGGCTGCTGCAAGTGACCAAGTTGCTTAAAAGTAGGATTGCCGATAGAGAGCGACTAATGGCGTGCGGTCGTGAAAGTCCAAGTGGGACATACGCAAGCGTAACGGCAGGCGATGTCCCAAGTAAAAATGAGCCCAGTACTAGTCGTGCCCCTGGCGACACGGGGCGGACTGCCCCGGAAGAACCAGGTCCTGGCAGTACGGGGGCAGTAGATGATTCGCGACCCGCGAATTCGCCGCTGCAGCCTAAGGGCTACGCGGTTATAGTGCGGCCGATCAGTGAGAATGATGACATCACAAGTGATGTTATCAAGGATACGGTGATCAGACAGATCAGTGGATCCCTTCCCATAAGGGTTAGAAGCCTGAAGAAAATCAGGCGGGGGATACTGATCGAGACCATTAGCCTGAAAGAAAGAGACGAACTCTTGAATCACGCAAGTTTTAAAGAACTTGGTTATTCGGCGGTGGAGGCTCAAGAAAATGGACCGAAAGTCATCATTTATGGTGTACCAGTAGGTATGGCGGAGGATAAGCTCCTAGCGGATCTCTATGCGAGGAACCTGAAAGAGGTGATGCCGCGAACTGACTTTGGCCAAAAAGCCAGAGTAGTAAGCAGAACTGGGAAGAAGGGGAACGCTTCATTTACCCGAAACGCCATCTACCCGAATCGCCATTTACCCGAAAGTCATTTACCCGAACGCCGAATATCGGAATCGTCGAATACCCGAATCGCCATATACCTGAATCGTCGAATACCCGAATCGCCAAATACCCGAACGCCAAACACCCGAACGCCAAATATCCGAATCGTCATTGGGGCCGGGTTGAAGTTCCGAATTGCGAAAGCTCCGAATGGCTGAAATTTTGAATTTTAATTTACCGAATGATACGTTCAGTAAAGTCCATATTAGCGAAGGTCCGCAAAGCTGATCGTGGAAGATGCAGAATGACGTAGGTAGCGAAAGGAAATAATGCGTAATTCATTTCATGTAGTAGACACTTTTTCGAAACATCACGCCAAAGCTAAATGAATATACCGACTAGTCATTATCACTATGTTAAAAATGTAGTATGTTGATTATGATAAAGCACAATGTTTCGAAAATCAAATTGTAGAACAACGAATGATTGGAAAGGCCGAATATAAGAAGATGTAACAAAAAATTGGTCAACTTATCCAAACTTATCCAAAATCCAGAGCCTCGAAAATCATAGCCCAGAAAGTTAAAAATCCCGAAACTCGAAGATTCGAAGGAGAAAGATTCCGAAAATAAAAATTCACCCGATACTACGTAGTTAACGCCACACGTTCAGATGGCAGCATTGATGACATGACAATTTTTGGTGCCACGAAGCTCACGTGTCTATACGCTATCTGGTGGCCGAATTTGGGGCCGAATTTCAATTCCATAAATTGTCCGAACATTACGATGAATTTTCTCGGGGAAAATCTTCTTTTAGTTCCAAAAAATGACGTTTTCAATCAAAGCGTTAGTATTTCAAACCAAGAGAATGATTTTCTTGGGAGAAAAATATGACGCTATCAGTTGAAGATTAAAATATTTTCGGTTCATGAGTGTCATACTCTTTAGCTAACAATGAAATGCTTGAATGAATGATTTCTGAGTTTCAGAGTTTATTTTTTCAGTTCAAGAATATATTTTGCTTGAATTAAGAAGACAAAATGATCTAAAACAAGAACTGCATTTTGAAGATACATTTTTTCTTGATTCAAGTTATTTTTATTTTTATTTTTTTCTGTGTAGGTATTTATTAAAGTATCTACGTGTCACTGCAGGCTCCAAAATGAGATTTCGATGAAGCCAGTGTGGCATAAATAGAACCAGAGCTATGAACTTATATAGAAGAGGGCGTGCGCCGAATTTTTAATACTTTCACTGAAAGTTCGATTCCATGTAACTTCCCAAAATATTGGAATAAGAAAAGCGTGTGTGGAGAGATAAATCTGTATTGACGCAAAATTATCGCACCACTCTCGGTTCGAAAGTTGCCAATATGGTATTCGAACAACTTACCGAATTCCTTATAGTTCGGCGCGGATTGCACATCATAATATGATTAGCCACGGAGCAGGCGAGCAGCGACCTTCCTATGGGAAACCGTGGTGAAAATGATTACACCAATTTCTATGAATATTTAGCGCAAATCGGACTTTTTGTAGTTTTTCATGAAAAGTTGAGGTTTTTTTCCATTTCTATTGATAAGAACAACGAATTTCCTGAATAACTACGAAAATATACAATTTGTTGTGATTAAACACGGAAATACACAACTTACTCTGAAAAACTACGAGAATTATCTATGATCTTTTATGAACTACTGAAAAAAGTTCCAATTTCCCTAAAAGTTCGTAGCAAATAGAAGTACAAATTTTCACGAGGAAATTCTTATTGAAAAGCTTCGGATAACAACGTCAGATATATTATATGGGGAATCGATACACAAGATATTTCAAAAACATCCTAACGGTTCATTTTTAAGGAAGGTCGTGTTGGTAGAATACCAGGTAAGGTAAGATTGGCTCACGTATGGCTGACAGAAAAAATGTTGATCTGATCTGCCATTGCAACCTAAGCACGAGTCCGATTGTTGCCTAACAAGACCCCAAAAATTGTAAGCCTGTAGTAGCATAGGAATTTAGATGAAATCCGACAAGTATACTATTGCTGATTCTTCTAACAATTATTGTTTATCGTGTTGTTATTTCGCAGTTGGTTTGACAAATTCTTTTTTTGCAACACCTGCTACGAAAGTTTGATTTTCGAGGCCTGTGTGGCGAGCGCAAAATACCTTATTTCCGAGGGATGATGAAAAGAAGAGTTGGCGCATGCGCACACCGCAAATACTCTACTTTGCGCACTAGTGCTTTTGTCGCGCATGCGCACATCGCGAATACTCTACTTTGCGCACTAGTGCTTTTTTCGTGCACTGTTTCATGGCGGTGGACAGTCGCGATGTGAGGTTATATTGATTAATCAATCTGCCTCTCAAATCAAACTTTCTTCGCAGGGAGTTACAAAAAATATCGTGTGATACAAGTGCGGAAAGTAGGCAATATCTGTCTCGTGTCATTACAGCACTCGCCTTCGGCTCGTGCTTCAAACGACACTCGTCGGATATTGCCTACTTTCCGCACTTGTATCACAATATACTATTCCTAACTCAGTGTGCAAAATTCGATTTTGCGCACGCAAATGAGTGTGCAAAATAGTACTTTCCCGCACTAGTGCGCAAAATAAATATAATTGAAACGCAACACCTTTTCTTTGTGTATTGTAACGTTGAATGAAAGAGAGAGAATTCAAGGTGCGGGGAGATAAAGCTGGTAAACGTAAATAAACAGGATCGGCATCGTTACCAATTCTTTTAAGCGGACACTTCATCCATCTTATATACAATAATTTGTATATACTTGAAAATTTAATATTTCATACAAGATACCAATGTTGTAGAATTTTGCGTAGCTCGTTAGGAAAAATAGTATACGTAACTAGTGCGCATAGGTGTCTCCCGCACTCGTCTCTTTTGTCGCCCTCGCTACGCTCGGGCGACAAATCCGACTCGTGCGGGATTCACCTATTTTGCGCACTAGTTACGTAATCTACTATTTTTCAACTCAGTGTGCGAATTTCGATTTCTCATGTTTGTTGGTAGTGTGCAAAGTGCCCGATTCACACATTGTGGTGCGCGGTGTGCCGAGTAGATACATTTGCACACTCAGTGCATGAATGTATCTGGAGTTAGCACTTGGCTTTACGCACAGCGTTTGGAAGAAAATCTTTGCTATTCGCACAGGATTACAGATTTACGACCGTTTACGACTTATAGACTAAAAGTGGTGAGTTGGTTATGGTTTCGAATATCGACACAAAAACACTATCTTTGGGTCGAACTTCTCACGACTCGTTTCAAAAAATAGTATACGACACAATGCGCATACCTGATCCTCGCACTCGTCTTTTTGTCACCCTCGCTTCGCTCGGGCGACAAGCTAGACTCGTGCGAGAAACTATTTTGGTTCCGCAAAGTGCGTACTTTACGGACACGTGTACCAAAAACCTATTACGCAAAGTGACTGTGCTGTACAACAAGTGTTCAACAATAATAACAAGGTAGGTTTGAGTTCGTATAATTCTTCTCTTTTTGATATAATTTCTTAATTATATAAATCTCCGAATCTCTAAGTATAGGCGACAGTTCGAAGAATAATGTCTAAACAAAAAAAGGAGAGAAACAACACATTATACTACCATAATTTAAAAAATGAAACATTCTTCGAAACTTTTCGAGGTCATTTAAGGGGTAACACCACTGTAAAAGCTTCAACAAAAGAGCATTATTTACCATTTCTTAATTTGGATAGAAGAAAAGGTGATAAGAAAATAATATACAAGGAAGTTATCAGACATACTATATTCAATGGGGTCGTCCGAAAAAAAATTTTGTTTCACTTTTTTGGGCGCATGAAGTAGAAAATAACCCAAAATAGTGGTACATTTTTTTTTTTTTTTTTTTTTTTCAACTGAAAATTGCGAATGTTATAGGCAATTGAATCTCACTAATTTTGATATATATAGATATGGGGCTTTCCACGCCAACCCAACCTACCATCGAAATTGACATTTTTGATTTGGCCTAAATTTTTTTATCCTTTTGTACTCTGTGAAAAAGAGGTCCATGATTTATTTCGAATTTTTTTAATAATACGTTCACGAGATAAGATTTTGAAAAATTTTAGGTGTTTTTTTTTTTGAATGCTCATAACTTCTCCAAAAATGCATCAATTTGAATGTTTTTTTTTTTCAAATTGTGTGGTTTTCAATGAATTTTTCAAAAATTTGATCCAAAAAAAAAAAAAATTATTTGCTAGATTTTTTTTTCACACCTAGATCAGAATCTGATTTTGAAAACTGTTTGTATCCTTCGATTTTTTTTGAAAAATTCTCAAAAAAACTACTTTCTATTTCACAAATTTTAAGCCTGGGCCCATCGTGGGAAAACGTTTCTTGCTATTTTTTCAGAATTTTTCAAAATTATGAAATTTTTTTTTTTTTTTTTCAAAAACTTAAAATATGAATATAATCATAATTATAATAATTAAACAAAAACAACAGTAAAACAAAAGTATTTAGGAATAAAAATTTTGTTCCACAAACAGATTTATTATTTTTACGATTTCCGATTACGTCCATTTGTAATTTTTCATCGATATTTTATTTCATAACACATTAAAAATCATATTTGAAGTTTTTGAAGAAAAAAAAAAAAATATCATAATTTTGAAAAATTCTGAAAAAATAGCAAGAAACGTTTTCCCACGATGGGCCCAGGCTTAAAATTTGTGAAATAGGAAGTAGTTTTTTTGAGAATTTTTCAAAAAAAATCGAAGGATACAAACAGTTTTCAAAATCAGATTCTGATCTAGGAGTGAAAAAAAAATCTAGCAAATAATTTTTTTTTTTTTTGGATCAAATTTTTGAAAAATTCATTGAAAACCACACAATTTGAAAAAAAAAACATTCAAATTGATGCATTTTTGGAGAAGTTATGAGCATTCAAAAAAAAAACACCTAAAATTTTTCAAAATCTTATCTCGTGAACGTATTATTAAAAAAATTCGAAATAAATCATGGACCTCTTTTTCACAGAGTACAAAAGGATAAAAAAATTTAGGCCAAATCAAAAATGTCAATTTCGATGGTAGGTTGGGTTGGCGTGGAAAGCCCCATATATACCTTAACATGGGTGACGTCATAAACTAGTAGTTTTCAATTCGTTATATATATACTGCAATTTTTGTTTAAATGAAAAAGAAAAAAATATATCCTAATTATTTTTCCCCCAACTACTGGAATACGAAATTAAAAAAAATTCGTGGACGACCCTATTATACCACAAACAAATTTGATCAAAAAATATTCAAACATGACGACACTGAAGCCATTCTCGCGAGACGTGTTGGATCAGAGGCGCTCTGCGGCACGCAGTATAACTGGTGCAAATTTAAATCTGGAAAAAAAACCTCCCAATCTACATGTCTATAGCTAGAGAAATACGTAGGGGATTTTGAAAATATTAATTTTTGTGTGATTGACGAGTATCTATATAAAAAACGTTGAATTTTCACAAAAAAAGGGCAATCATTTGTTGATAAAAAAGGTTTAATCAACTTATCGAAAACCCCGTACGTATTTCTCCAGCTATAGACATGTAGATTAAGAGGTTTTTTATTTTCCACAGATTCAAATTTGCACCGGTTACATTGCGTGCCACAGAGCGCCTCAGATCCAACACGTCCCGCGAGAATGGCTCCAGTGTCGCCATATTTGAATATATTTTGATCAAATTTTTTTGTAGTACATAGTTGAAGATAGTATGCCTAATAACTTCCTTGAACATTATTTTCTTATCACCTTTTCTTCCATTCCAAAAGATAATGGTAAAAAATGCACTCTAAGAAAAAAATATAGTATAGAGTGAAATTTTATGTAGTTGAATTTTATTAGTTTACTCAACTATATTTATGTCTGAATCAACTTTTTTCTTGTTAGAAAACGGATCTTCTTGATTTTTGACATGACATCGTAAAATACTCTACCGCTGCCGATAAAGTCGTAAAAAGTCCATAATTATATATTTTTCATTAATAATTCAGTTGTAAACAAGCTAACAACTTTTTATATGGGGTTGTGTATGTTAGATGAGAAAAAGTGTGCTACAAAGTTTAGGCGTGGAAAAACTTTCAGCGAGACATTTGTTCATTAACATTAAAGGAAGTTTTTCAGAAAGTTTCAGATTGATTGAATAAAAATTGGCTAAGATACAGCGATTTTCCTAAAAGCAATCGATCCGCGATAGTCGAAGGTCTGCACGACGCGATGGCTGCATTACACAGCGTTAAGACCACGCGTACGACCACGCGGATCGATTGCTTTTAGGAAAATCGCTGTATCTTAGCCAATTTTTATTCTTCCTTTGATGTTAATGAACAAATGTCTCGCTGAAAGTTTTTCCACGCTTAAACATTGTAGCATACTTTTTTTCGTCGAACATACATATAACCCTATAAAAAGTTGTTCGCTTGATTACAACTAAATTATTAATGAAAAATATATAATTATTAACTTTTTATGACTTTATCGGCAGCGGTAGGGTATTTTACAATGTCATGCCAAAAATCAAGAAGATCCGTTAATATTTGTCGAAGTTAGAGCAAGTTAAGATTAAAAAACGCGGTCCAAACAAGCTTCGCGATTTTTCAGTTTCTATTTTTTTTTCTCAAAAAATAACGAATCTCGAAAAAAAACTGTACAAACAAAAAAGTTGCCTTTTTTTATCCTCTACAAGATGGTATTTTTGAAATATCATTTCAGTGACTTTTGAAAATTGGTCACATTGACGGGATATTCTACTGAAAAAAGTCGAGCCGAGCGCCCAGGACGTTTTAGCATCGAGGCCTTCATTATTGATAGATATTAGATTTGATGAATTTGAACGTATAATATGCCCCTCTATATTCTTTGCATGTGAAGCGAACAAGTATCGGGTCCACCGCTCCCGCGTACACGGCCACGCGCGACGTCTCGCACGGATCAATCTCGCTTTTTAAATATAGTTTTCATCGGAGTTCCATTTTTTAATTTACAGATTCTGTAGAGAATGAATCAAGGAACACGCTCGTATTTTTTTCAAAATATTCGAACGTGGCATTCATTTCGAAAATCGCGTTTAAAAAATACAATTGTTTGTAGCACATAGAAAATTGTTTATTCCATGGATTTAAAATTGATATTACGAAAATATGATTCAAGAGCTTCAAAATAAACTCTTGCTGACGTCTGTACGACTAAACCGGAGATATTAACGTTTAAAGAAGAGCGCGATTCCGGCTATTTGTGGGTTTTTAGAAAATTCAACTTCTTGTAGCTTCAAGCCTTTCGAGTGGGGGAAAAAAATGTTTCATTCATTTATTTTACCCAGAGAATATGTAAAAACAATTACAAAAGCATATCTTTAGGCCGGCGTCCCATGGTCCGGAATGAATACGGACGGAACGGCCGGTAGCCAATGGCTGACGATTTTCTGTTGGATCCGTCATTGATGATTGGCTACCGAGCTTTCCGTCCGGATGTATTCCGGACCATGGGACGCCGGCCTTATACGTAAAACCTGGTCTAAAGTGTTCAATGAGTATAGACAAATGGTTTCCTGAGGAACTATAGATAATTTATAACTCTAAGGGTAGAGGCATCTCGCGGGGATCCTTGGTTTGAATATGTGTGCTCGACTATCGTCTGCTTTTGTTCGTCGGGAGCTGCAACAGAACATCGTGAGACTTCTTACAAAAAGGACCGTTAGTCTTGTCATTAATAGTTATTTCCATTGCCAGGAATGTGATTGTGGATAACGTTGTTTGTTCACTATATTATATTATATTATATTATATTTCATTGACTATTCTTGGACTGATTATTTCAACATTATATGGACGACATTTAATTTCGTTGTGAACTATTTCAAGAACTAATTCTTCTTCGCGTAAGTCCGTGAACTATTATGTGAAGCATTATGTGAACTTTTTTTTAACTATATTTCGTGATTTATTGTTTATACTATTTTTCGGACCATTTCTTTGTGTATTTTGTGCCCCAAATGTGAAGTGATTAATTGTATAATCCTTCTTACACACAATGCCTCCTCGCCGCCTAGAACGCGTGCATCTACCTCGAAACGAGCGAATAAAAAATGCGAGGATTTTTGAAATAAATAAGAGGGCCAACACAGGTGTTATGTAAGAACTTTTTTGTCTCATATTCTTATTGTATTTGACTTATTAAATGTTCCGGTAAACTGCATATAAATAACGCAAATCATAAATACCAGGTATTTAAACCGCAGTGCTCAGTTGGTTTTCATCATTTTATAGTAACAATAGATACACGTGTATCGCATGATCTGCACTCAGCAGAACGGAATCGTTTTAGAGAACGGCAGAAAGTAAATAGATCTGGCTTGCCCCACATGCTTATCTAAGATTGTCTACCTCAAAAAACTTCAAATCAATTTGCCTCCGTCGCGTTAAACACATATCTTAGAAAATATCCTTTACTTGTTTTCAACCATAAGGATGTTGCATTTATACTTTATACTTACATTTATATACTTGTATTCAACGATAATTTGTTGCATTAATGCTTTAGCGTGAACGTGAAATTATACAACAACCGCTGTTAAACATGCACATTGTATCGAATTTTGTTTTTTCTCTTTGCTTTCTTTGACGGCGAACGCTCAGAACCACGCGACCGAAGGATCACAGCGTCGGCACGATCCGTAAGCCTCGTCAAATCACACTTCATGTGCCTTATTGAACTGTATATTGATTTGAAGTGATACAGTCTTTTTTCAATCGATAAATCTCAACGAGCCCCTATAATAAACTCAGAAAAGGTATGTAAAAAGAATCGTCCTGTAACTAAAAGTCACTCATAAGAAATATGATTCGAGGATCAACGCGAAGTTTTCGTCGCGATTAGGTTTTTTTTTTCTTCAAACTTATTTATTTGTTTTGTGGTTTTCTCTGAGTTGTAATTTTTAGTGTGGATACAATAATATTCGGGTGTGTTTATATGAGTATAATGCATATTTAACGGTTCAAGTTCTAGGCTTCTTCATCATAAAATCCGAAATCTTTAGTTGCCGTATAGTTGTCGCTCGTTTCTCAGGAGCTTGGTTTGCAACATTGTAATAGCGCGCGATCCTTCGACGTGCATATGACTCATTCCTCGTCAAATGAACACCTTATTGACCTCATGTGCTCAGAAATCCTCGTAATGTTTTATACGTTTGCCCTGCCCGATTAAAAAAGATTATATATGAATATATATTAGGGTGGTCGTTAATATAGCTATTTCGGAATTAGATTCATTCATACCCTTCATTCGAAAGTAAGAAAAAAAAAAAAATTTGACCTCTAATTGAACCCTTTATCTCAATTAGAAAGGGTGTCTGTAAAGGCTTACTTTTTTGTATTGATTTTACATTACTTTCGGCTACTTTTTTGTTAAATAAATATTTCGGCACCTGTTAAACGACCCACCATCGTTGAGGGGATGATTCATGCTTTCAAATAAGCCCAGAAAGACAGACATCGCCGATTTTTTGGTTGCCTGACATCGTTTTGAGCGAAAAACAATATTTTTTACGTGTTAATTAGATGGGAATCCTAAATCCTCGTTGAGCGACCTCTAAACTTCAAGCTACAGCGCCCTCCTTGAACGAGGACTTTTTCAATGTCAAAACCTAAGGTTTTGGGTGGTAGGAGCAGAAAAAAAAAAGAAAGAAGTTCATTTTCGACACACCCTAATATATATATTTAATTATAAATTACATATATTTATATAGGGCCATTTTTCATATATAATCATATATAATTGTATATAATCCTTTTTAATCGGGTGGGTAAAATGAATAGATGCAACATTTTTTTTCCCCTTCAATGGTTCTGAAGGCACGAGGGGTTGAATTGTTATTAACAATTATATTTTCCACACAGCGTGCGCAAAGTTCGATTTTGCGCACGCTTCGCGTGCCTAAAATTCAACTTAACGCGCGCTGTGTTGAAAAATGAAGTTCGATACACGTGCGAAAGATGATTCTCGACTCGTGTGATTGTCACCCTCGCTTCGCTCGGGAGAAAAACTTCACACTCGTCCGAGAATCAACACTTTCGCACTAGTATCGAAAAGTACTATTTTCAAACGCAATTTTCAATGTGCCTACCACCTTCGAAAATTCAGAAAACAAATACCAGCGTCTTCCTTGATTAATTCCTACGAAATCTGTGAGTTGCAGAATGGAACTTCGATGAAAACTATATCTCAAAAGCGGTTGATTCATGCGGAACATGGCGCGCGGTCGCGTAGGCAGGCGGAGCTTACTTGTTCGTAACGCTCGTTATCACGTCGGTGAAACAGAGTTCGCTATGAGAGCCAAAGGCAGCAATTCCTTACTTTATTTCAAAAAATCTAGAATAAAGACGACTCTTTTTAAAAATCTGCAACGAATCTTATGACGTTTTCGGTTGCTACACCGGGCTACACTCGGTGTAGCCGAACATCCCCGATCAGCTCCGGAATTTTCAAATAATTGCCGAACACGTTACCGAGGCTTCGATTTTATTTGATTAACAGATCGCTGAAACATTAACGCTCGCAAAAAAAAAAAAAAAAAAAAAAAAAAAAAAAAAAAAAAAAATAGCAGCATAATCAAATAAAATCGAAGCCTCGGCAACGTGTTCGGCAATTATTTGAAAATTCCGGAGCTGATCGGGGATGTTCGGCTACACCGAGTGTAGCCCGGTGTAGCAACCGAAAACGTCATTAAAAATCCACGATTTTATACAGAAATTTTGAAAACGTTGTTCCAAACACACGGTTGGCGGCGCTCACGCGTATATTTTATGAATAACTATTAATGCCCGTGGTGGAAATATTTCTCTGAAAATAGTCAGATTAATTCTTATAGAATTCGGAAAAAGAAATGAAAAAGTCTTACTTTCTCAGAAAATCTCAGAAAATTTCAGAAAAAGTCTTATAAAGGCAGACCAATGTTTTATAAGACTTTAACAGACAGAAAACGCTAAAATGTTGAGACTCTGTCAGAAGAGTTATTCAGAGTTTTGAAAAAGTTTTGCAGAGAACTAATAGAACAAAGAATAACGGTGTTTCAGAGTTTTTCTGAGATTGTCAGTAATCTGAAGAGTTTAATGACTCATCTTAAAAATAATGATTCTGAGTATTTCTTGAATATTAAAATATTGAATAGAATTGCTGCAACGGTAGGATTATTATTATTTAAGCGAAGACTTCGGTGAAATTTTTGGCAAAAACAGGTTTTTTAATTCTTACAACTTTGAAAAGACGTGTATAAAAAAATCCTTACAGCAGTTTTTGAATAATGTCAGTATAGATAGTTAAAAAAAGTTTCAGCCGCCTGCGATGAAAGTGTAGACGCGAGGAATTTTTGACAGCGGTGAGAAAAATCTTCTTCGCAAGATTCCTTGCGCTTACATTTTCATCGCAGAAGGCTGAAATTTTTTTTCACAGTCTATACTGACATTATTCAAAAACTGCTGGAAGGATTTTTTTATACAACCTCTAATAGCGATTTTCAAAATTTCACCGAAGTCTCCCCTTAAATAAATAGAATCCATAAGTTACGGTGGGGAAAATATTAATTATTTATTCATTTATCGACATAAATTATAAATATTTTTTAGTACATTCTTCACAAACGTTATTTGTTATCAACATTGTTCTTGCATTAAACAATATCTATTAAATTTTATGACAAAATATTATTAATCAAATACATTAATAATAAATAGAATATTTATAAACATAGATTATCAGCATTTTCATAAATATAATTGCAATATTTAAGCAGTTTTTTCAGACTTTAAGCTTGAAGATAAACTTTTTTTCTACGTTCTCAGAGCTTCTATAGTAATAATTGATGTTGATCCATATAAATAATAAAGTTTTTTGATAGTCAATTTCGTAAGCTACTGAATATCTATACATTGAATAACGAGGCTGAAGCTAGCAGCCAGAGTTAGCCGTCGAACGCTGCTGCGCATAGGCGTTCAACGTTGAGCAGCAGCGCTCGGCTGCTAACTCTGGCTGCTAGCTTCAGCCTCGTCATTGAATACAGTCATTATTGTACATCAGATTGATGAAATTTTTCGTCCCAGGTATAGAGAATCACTTTATTCTGCGCCTATTGACACATTGATTCTCTTTGTTTATCGCTCGTGCAACATTCATTCGGTGAATTTAAAGACTTCTTCCCACTTAAAAAATGTTGAATGCGCAGTCAGTCTTAATACTTCCACTGGCAGGATACAAGATTCTGTAATTCGCCATAAAGTATCAATTTCATCGCAATATCATATTTATTATTTCAGAAGAATATGTATATACCTATATAATATATATACTTATTTCATGGAATGGCATTGTGTCACAATAGGTGAGATTAAGTTGTCCGATTAATCGTTTATGGGCGACAGCCCGATTTAGGAACAAACTGCTGCAAAAAAAACCCTTCCTAATAATGCTTGGTTTTATAAGCGTGGGTTACCCCGTGGGTTCAAATAACCCGTAAGTTACCCTACAGATACCACCCGTTCAACCGTCGTGGACTGTTGGAGGTTAACAGCGATTCATGACAGCTGTCAGATGAAAAAAAGTTGAACGGGTAGTATCTGCGGGGTAACCTACGGGTTATTTGAACCCACGTTTATAAAACCGGGCATAAGAATTGGCAATTACTCCTCACTACACAATATTTTTGGATTTCTTTGATTTCATTATTTTTTGTATGGATTGACGTGTTGACGTTGATCGTCGCGCATGCCAGCCATCACAGCCATATGCGAAACTGCCTTCGTAAAAGCGTCGTCTGCTAGGAGCAAAGACGTGTTTCGCCATTCTAAGCGATCGAGCAGACGACGCTTTTACGAAGGCAGTTTCGCATATGGCTGTGATGGCTGGCATGCGCGACGATCTACGTCAACACGTCAATCCATACAGGAAATAGTGAAATCAAAGAAATCCAAAAATATTGTGTAGTGAGGAGTAATTGACAATTCTTATGCCTGGTTTTATAAACGTGGGTTCAAATAACCCGTAGGCTACCCCGCAGATACTACCCGTTCAACTTTTTTTCATCTGACAGCTGTCATGAATCGCTGTTAATCTCCAACAGTCCACGACGGTTGAACGGGTGGTATCTGTAGGGTAACTTACGGGTTATTTGAACCCACGGGGTAACCCACGCTTATAAAACCAGGCATTATTAGGAAGGGTTTTTTTCGCAGCAGTTTGTTCCTAAATCGGGCTGTCGCCCATAAACGATTAATCGGACAACTTAATCTCACCTATTGTGACACAATGCCATTCCATGAGATAAGTATATATATTATATAGGTATATTCATATTCTTCTGAAATAATAAATATAATATTGCGATGAAATTGATACTTTATGGCGAATTACAGAATCTTGTATCCTGCCAGTGGAAGTATTAAGACTGACTACGCATTCAACGTTTTTCAAGTGGGAAGAAGTCTTCAAATTCACCGAATGAATGTTGCACGAGCGATAAACAAAGAGAAGCAATGTGTCAATAGGCGCATTTTAGCGTTTTCTGTCTTCTAAAGTCTTATAAAACATTGGTCTGCCTTTATACGACTTTTTCTGAGATTTTCTGAGAAAGTTAGACTTTTTCATTACTTTTTCCGAATTCTACAAGAATTAATCTGACTATTTTTAGAGAAATATTGCCACCAGGGAAAACACTCATTTGTACTTAAATTTTTTTTTTCAACTCCAGGACTTACAAATGAACTGAAAGAACATTTTTCTACAGTTATCTGCGATGTACAACAAAATTTTGCATCGGAACTGCTAAAAAATTGCCCAATGGCAATATCATCTCACTACGGGAACATTCTGCAATCTGTTTTGAGGACAGAAACGCCCAGCTGAGGGCCGACTTTTTACAAGCTCTGAAATCTGCGCTTGAGAGGAATTTTTGGAAATTGAAGGAGGTGTACACAACAATTGTCGCATTGTGAGGGTTCTTTCCAATTCTGTTAATAACATTATTATAACTTTGAATAGTCTTTTTTGTTGATATTTTTTCATGAATGCTCAGAACAACTGATTCATTTAATTTCCGTTTATATGAACGTACTGAAATCATTGGTTCAATCAAATCTTGTAATTCTCGCCTCTCAAAACTGATTATCATACTTTACTCTCTCTTACTCTTATTTGAATTTTGTTTACCTTTATTTTTTTGTGTTACTTTATTCCATTTCACTTGCCATTTTATTTTACTTTACTTGTTCCTCTTATTTTGTAACATTTTGTCACCATACTTTTTTAAATCCATGTAATAATTCACTTGATACGTCAATTATTGAATATGATCGAAATTTAGTATGTATGTATTATTATTATTATTATTATTGTTACAACTAAAGGTATCCCAGGGAAATAAAAATCCAAGTACCATACAACTCAATCGTAAATTCACTGAGACTGTGGAGGAGACGCTGCTATCCACCATGCCCAGATAGCTTATCAACAATGGCCGATCAATTAGCACAGCCAGAACACCAGCGATTACTGGAATACGACATAGGGCAGTTAGTATCCAGGCCGATAAATGATGCCGAAAGGAACTTACACCTACTTCTGTACGATCCCCAGTTTGTGAGAGCTGAATTTGCTCAGGTGTCACATTTGTTCATAGACGGAACATTCCAAACAACGCCTCGCGTGACAGGAGTATACCAATTAGTGACGTTCCTAGGCGTGAAATATGATCATGTAAGATGAGCTAATTCAATATCAATCAATTAGGTGTGAATGTATTTATTCATGTTTATTATTTGACTCGATTACTTTTAGGCGATACCCTTCGCGCACATATTAATGTCAAGAAAGACTGAATGCAGCTATACTTCAATACTGAATGCAATAAAAGCACATGTAATAAACAGCGAGTCTGTGACAGTGGTGATGACAGATTTTGAGCATGCATTGCGGAACGCATCGAGAACTGTTTTCTCAAATGCCATGATCACAGGCTGCAGTGTCCACTATGACCGAGTACGCACAGTTTCTTTGCATAATTCTACAGTTTTGTCAGTTCTTATTTTATGAATTATTATTTATTTACTAATTACCGATTGCACTTTTGTTTGCAAGGCTCTGCTGAAAAAAATAAAATCTCTGCGCCTGACGCCCTTGATAAGGACAAATGAAACAGCGAGGCTATTCTTGAAAAAAATTATGGCTCTGGCATATTTGCCCTCAGCGATGATCGAGGCAGAATACCTCATTCTAAAGAATACCTTGCCAGCCCCACTAAAGCGGGAATTTGCAAATTTCCTCGCCTACTACGCACGCCAATGGTTGAGGGTAGTGAAGCCAGCTGGCTTCAGTGTTTTTGGATTATCTCGGCGAACCAATAATGTCATTGAGTCCTACAACAGTGTACTTGCAGATAAATTAGGTCAGCATCCATCTGCCTGGACCTTTGTGGGTTAGTGAATTTCTCGCATTTTTTTTTCCGATTCTCTAAATTTTTTCCTGGGATTTCTCGACTATTCTTTAACATATAGATCCTATTTTGATTCCTATGTTGATTTCTTGTATTGGTAGAAAAATTGATCCAGCTGACTTCGAATGCTCGAGACGACTTGAAGAGCCTAAGACTTAACAAACGCATTAGACGACAACCGCGATATGCAACAACTTACAAGCGTAAAGAATTGACAAATGGTTCGTCTTTTATGTTCACCTAATGTAAGAAAAGGAGGTATGCAAATTTTAAGGGGAGACTTCGGTGAAATGCGAAGTTCTCACATTTTTGGATCAATTTTTTTGAAATCTGGGGCATTGATTTAGAACCCTGAAACTACATTAGAATTCGATCCCAATTTAAGCTCGATAGGTCAAGCAATTTGAAAGTTACGATTTTTTTTTCTAAGATTTCTTCGAAACATCCCTTGCGCATTGGGTGTCATTGCAGAAGATTAAAATTTATGGTGGATACACTTACTTTTTGGTGTATCACAGGCTGACGAATGAGTTATATTCATTGGAGCTGAAATTCTTGGCATCAATTCCAAGACAATATGCCTGAGAATATGTCTGTCAAATTGCAAAATGATTAGATGAAACCCAATGTGCAAGGAATTTTTTGAATACCTGAAAATGTAGTTCTGAAATAAACGCCAATCGAGTAAAATAAACGAATTTTTGTGAAATTCATGGAAAATCAACTCAAGATGTCAAAATTACATCAATTGAACTCAGGTAAACTAGCTTTTGAGTCTTCGGTGATACTGGAGTCTACGATTAATGTTCTTCGCACCTCAAAACTTTGGCTTCAAAAGGTTCGCAGTCTGTCAAAAGTTAACCGAAAAGCTTCAAACTTACAGAATTTATTCAGAATCATGTTACAGAAACAACAAGAGAACGAAATTTGAAGATTACCTTGAAATCCCAGAATTTTTTTTCCTACCATTTATCGTAATTTTTCTGTTCTTCAAGATTACAAACGAGATAAATTCGAAAAAAAATCAGAAACTATTCTTCAAATTCACTTCTGTAGTAGCTTTGGAAACATAATTGGACAAGATCTATAAGTTTGGAGCTTATTGGTCAACTTTTGCGACGCAGGGAACTAATGGGCTTCGGAGGACTCACTCATAAAAACTGATCAAACAAACCTCAACGAGTTCAATGGTGACAATTGAATAGGATGACTTGATCAAGACATTTGTAAGTGTTCGGAATCCACATTGCTCTTTAATGAACTGTGGATGTCAGGCGATATTTGCATTTGAAAAAAATTCAGATGGGAACCACGATATTTTTCATTGATGAGGAATCGTTTCAGGAATCTTTTTCCGTTAGAAAATCAAAATCGACTTTTCGGTAATTTTTGCGGAAAATCTCACTGAATCTTACTGAATGCTCCCCTTGATGCAAATTTAATTTTTTTTTTGCTCAAATAATATCACATACTATATAGCTGAAAAAAAGTAGGAGATAGTAGATGATGTATGGGTATACATACTTATAGGGACATACTTATGGGTACATACATACTTATAGCAGTGTCTGCGTATTGCAAAAATGCTGAATAGAAAAATGAGTTACGTGTCCAGAATCAAATTTCAGTATCTACCCTGCATAAAAAAACAATCATAATAAGGAATATATGGTAATAGTACTTCAAATCTGATTAGCATGGCAGAAGCTGAATTCGGGAGAAATAACACCGACAGAATTTCTCGACAAAGCAGCGACACTAAAAGGCCATGTCTCTGACATTCTGATGCGTATCCCTGATGAGCCTACAGAAGATGAAGCAGAACTCGAAGAAGGCCAAGCCGACATCCGTTTAGGTAAATAAAATAATAGTATTATATAAAGTGAATTGAAAAAATTAAAATTCACAACTCATTAGTATCGAGGCGTAAATAATGATTAATAATGTGGCATGAATATTAAGAGTGATACCAAAACAGTTTTTGCTCCCAGTTCTTCTTGATTCTGATTCACAACGAGAACTGAACGAATTTCGATCTGAGGTTTACCCGTTTATTTAGTCGCTCGATACGTGTGTAGAGGTGAATTTTCGTTATACCCACAAACATATTTTTGAATCAATGTATATTGATTTTTTCTAGTCAATGATCCTGATTACGACGGAAACTTGGAAGCTCAGAATCAGAATGCAGTGCAACATCACGGTAAACAATAAAATGCATAATTGAACCGGGCAAACAGAATCGTCCTGAGATTGTAAAGATCAATCACACTTGCACATAATAGATTACCATAAAACTGAAAAAAAAGGAAAAGTACTAAATTCCCTTGTGTAGAGAAAGCTTATCACCAGCTTGCATACTATAATAGTGGTGTGGAATCGAAGATCATTTTTCATAAATAAGCAGTTTTATCTGTAGAGAAAGTCATTGACGGATTCAATTTGACCAATATCTTATAGTATAAATATTATTATTATTATCTAATATGTGAGAATTGTCTTGTTCAATGAAGCATTCTGCAAAATTCTGACCTCGTAAAAATCTGCAAACTATGTGATTAGTCGTTTGACACACAGATTCTATATCCGTATTTCTCTATATGAATCTATTCTCGAGGAGCACAATTGAATAATACCGAAAAAGTCACTGACATCTCAATTGACTGAATGTACTCTGTTTAGCTTTTCACACCGTAACAGTTTCCCAGCATGACGGCATTTATGTAAATTATTTCAGAATCGGATTCTGATGGATCTGACTCGATCTCTTCAGTCGAACCTGGATCACAAAATGAAGATGGTATTTATATGAAGTTTATATCTACACGTAACAAGGTCGATTCTGACCCTCTGTAGATCCGACAGCTCTTGAATAAAGTTGGCAGTAATTAAGCAGGTCACAGTGAGCACGGAGCTGTAATTGCAATGTTATAGCACACATATAATTTTGATGTTACAGAGAGTGATAGTGTCGGCTCTGTAAATGATGAATGGATAAACGAAGACGCAGATGCCGGGTCAGGTAATCTACTTTTGCTTAATGGAAAACTTCGAGTGGATAATGTCGACTGCATAGCATGATTGTCGGCATATAATTATTATTTAATTCTGTAGTTTGATTTTGCAATTTATTTGTACAAGAAATGGAAGTTCAAGCTCCGGAAGAAGATCGGATACCTGAGCCCCTCCAAGCAGTAAATGTAGAATCAGGTGATTGTAATTCTTTCGAACGTGTATAGTTAAGAACAAAACTGTGTAGCCTACTTCTTAATTATTATCACAATGATTCATCTTTTGTTCCCAATTATCATTACATGCTTTGAATGAGTAATAGATCTGGAGGATGACATTTTGGCTTCCGCTAACAATAATCCTGTGTTGGGCCCACAAGCTGCGGACATGGCCCAAGTTAACAACAACGGTAACAATAAAAATATAAGCTGTGCTACAAAATCAAATAATTGCTATTCCTTCAACAATGTAAAAGTTTATTTTTCAAACGAAAAATAGATTCAGAGGATGACATTTTAGCTGCTGATAATAATATTCCTGTGTTGAGCCCACAAGCTGCGGACACGGCCCAAGGAAACAATAACGGTGACGGTAAAAACATAAGTTTCGTGTTAGGATATCAAAGGATTTGCATTCATTTTGGAAAATATACGAAATAAGATTACAACGTAACCAATCTTTCTATTTTTTCAACCTAGGAACACCGGCTGCAGCAGGTCAAGAGTCAAATGTAAAAGGTAATAGCAATCATTGATTAGTTTTAGGAGGGTATACTTCGTCCGAATGGCAGTGAAACTTTTCTGCTGTAAAATGTGGGGGTTCATGTAGCTAATGCTCCGAAGCATGTTCTCCTGGCTTGAATTTGTAGTATTTGCTACTCATTTGGGAAATGCTGTTCTATAAACTTGCAATGATTTCCCCACTCTTCCACAATCATAATGAAAACATGGAAGCACACAGTACGTTGGGAAAAGGGCTTCCTCCATCCGTTATGAATATTTAAAATCATCAATTGAATCTGAAATGCTTTTTGACTGAAACCATTAAAATTACGATTCTTGGTGGGAATAACGATTTTGACTCTGTAGTAAGCGCTATGGCAGTGAACTATTCACCCCAGACGTGGATAATGCAAATCCTCAACAGTTCTTACAGATTACTGCATGCTACACTACTACAAGCATTAGGGTATACTCTGCCCTTCATACCAGCCCTTACGACAGAATGGTGAAATTACTAAATGTACACTTATCAACTTATCAATGTTTCACAGCATCATCAAGCCGGAAGAAAAATCTTCGAAGAAAAAGGAGACGTCAAATGAAGGCGAATAATAATAATGAATCTAATACCGGTCAAGTACGACCCTATGGCCATAAAAGACGTGCGAAGAAGAAGAAGACTACACAAGGTAACATTACATTGATATGGAAGGTGCAAAATAGATTCACTGTAATTTCTGCCTTAGTTGATCAAATCTCAGGTTGCCATGTCGCAAAAAACATTATAGTTATGAACCACCGTTCGAAAAACATCCTAACATCCCTAAAAGACAGATCAAAACTATCGGAACAAGCGCCAAATTATTGGTAATGAATACTACTTACTCTAATCAAACTACTTGATTCCAATCCAAAAGAGCATATCTAAATTTCAATATGATCGACTCTTACAAAAATGTTGAAAAAGTTCTTTGTGCCAAAAAGGCATTAATATTTCAGTTGATAACCAAATACCATTGTGTATCTATTTTGCATCTTCGTAATGTTACTACAGGCGTACGTTATAAATAAAAGATGTCTACTTTCTTATTTCTTGTTATCTATATTTATGGAGTGAATTCTTTATTTTCAAATTCATATTGTTTGTATCTGCCCTGAAACACATTTTCATTACCAATTACATATTCATCAATATTGCATTCTATTTCTTTGGGTGAGAGATACGTAATGAGCGCTTGTGTCAATCATGAACTTTTGATTGGTTAACCGGATTTGAATATGTCGTACGCATGCAGTAATGCAGCCGAGAGCACGCGTCCACTATGCTTTCAGTATAGTGGATTGTGGGCTTTTACCCGCGCTTCTTGGAGTGTGGATGTGGACGATATTGTTCAACTTACGGTTAACAATCGGAGTTGATTCTGCACTTCGTCTCTTGTAGCTCATTATTATGGTTCCGCGAACTAGAAGCAGGCTGAATGGGTTGTCAATTTCAAAGCTCAAAATAACTGACAATTAGAGTAACGACTTATGATTTCCATATATCCGACTGGCTTTGAATACGTCGTATGCATGCAGTAATGCAGCCGAAAGCACGCGTCCGCCATGCTTCCAGCATAGTGGATTGTGGGCTTTTGCCCGCGCTTTTCGGAGCGTGGATGCGGACGATAGTATTCAAGCTGTCATTGAAAATTAGATTCAGAAATTCATTCAAAGTCTCTAATCAAAGCAAAGAGTGTCGATTTGTCAACCGAGTTATAATACGTCGTATGCATGCAGTAATGCAGCCGAGAGCACGCGTCCGCTATGCTTTCAGTATAGTGGATTGTGGGCTTTTGCCCGCGCTTTTCGGAGCGTGGATGCGGACGACAGTATTCGAGCTATGGTTGGAAATCGGATTCCAATACGCGCTTTCTTAGTGGTCATAACTGTGTTCGGGACACAGAGTTTTACATTAGCATATAAGATGTGATCATATAAGGCTAAGATTCATCGTCAACATTTTTTGACTTGTGAACATTGAAACTATACCGCAATCTCTAGGTTACGCTTAGAATACTTATTCATGACGTACGCTAACGATTTTTTATTTTACAGACGGGGAATGTGTAGTATGTCGGGGCAATGCCGCAACGCATGGCTTTAGCCCATGCAGTCACCGTTGTTGCTGCGAAAGGTGTGGAACTGTTATCGACGAACAACCAGTGAGGAAGTGCCCAAAATGCCGGGCACCTTTTGATCAATTCATACGTATTTATATCGAATGATAAAAGTTTAAACGAAAAATGATGTGCGTTATTAATTCTAAAATTTCCCTATTGCTGTTCACCTTTCTGCGGAAAACATCTTGGCCTGAGTATAAAATATGAATACAAGTCGACTGCAGCTCTCCTGATTTTCACAATAGATTTCGATTGACAAAACACACACCCCATTTTATAATATTATCAGTAAATTTGATTCAACAAATAAGTTTTACCTTCTACGTTAATTAAACAAATTTTTTAGTACTGTCGGAAATATTTGGGAATTTGGACGAAACTTTGAGAAAAGTTGAAACATTGACTTTTGTGAATTCAAAATATTCAGTGCTCGATGAAACGGTCCAAAATATACTTCATTGTCAAATTGTTCGAAAGTAAATATGGTGTGGCCAAACTCTGGTATGAATAGATTGTTCTAAAACAGGTATACCTATATCCTACGGCTGCTAATTCAGTTGAGTGGACCTTCGTATGAATTTTACTACAGGTATATTAGTGATTGGTAAGATTTGAGTCCGATGACATCAATTCGTTAATGTGAAACTTTCGATTATTTCATAGCAATAACATTATAGGAAAAACAGTATGATAGTTTTAATGTAATCAGGAATTTTGTTGAATTCACTTATCATATTCTACGTTGCTTTTTTATGAAAATCATGGTAGTCACTGGTCAGGAAAATCAGGGAAAAGTCAACGAATTATTTGATTGGTCAGGGAAAATAAGTATGGAATTGAAAATAAAAGAAAGCTTTTTCTATGAAGAAGCAAAATTCTAAGAATGATTTTTTTCCCATGCTGGGAATCCTTAATAAATTGAAACAGTGTTAGGAATTAAGGAGATTCGAGCGAATCTCATGTAAAACGAATCAAGTTTAAGATTTGAAACTTCGTATGTATATAAATGAATATTTTATTAGTGTATTCTCAAAATTTGAGAACTATCTACCGTCTAGTTTCATAGGAAAATAGTTTTAAATATGACATTTTTAAAGTTCTTATACAGACTCTTATGGCTGACAAGCTCTGTCATGACTTGGTTTATTATTTTCAATATTAATCTACCAAGTTTAAGGGATAAAAAACCGCACGTAATAAAATTGAATACTTATAAAATATTATAACATTTTAACATTATATACCGTTACCGTTTTAATTATTGAAATAATTGAAGTTCAACTTGACTTTTTAACCCTCCGCGGTCACCTGGGGTCCAGATGACCCCACGCGCAACTTTAAGCCAAAATTACTATAAGTTGTTGGCAGTCAAAATGATTGGCCTGCCCCCTAACAGTACTTTGGGGTTCCCTTTGTAAGTACAGATAAGGTTTAGATGAATCGAGACAATAGTCACCCCGTGGCAGTCGAAAAAACAACATCGTGCGCGAGCTGGGGTCACCTGGACCCACAGTGTGACCGGCGTGTGAATTTTTTCGTGAAAAATAGTAATTTTTTTTTAATTTTTTTTCAGTCTGGGATTGATTTACGTGATGTCAGTGTGACTATGAGAATCGTAAAATTTTTTTCTATCAAGTACATATGTTTAATTACTTCGAAATTTCTATTATCATTGAATCAGAGTAAAAAAAAAAAAATTACGAAAAAATCACGAAATTACATTTCTCTGTTAATAACTTCAATGTGTATACATTATACAATTATTCAACCATTTTCCAAGCAACTTTTTATAATTAATCGCTCATTTTTCATAATTATCGTTCTTTATTTCACTCCAAAATGGACCCTCTTCAGATATGAGAATAAATACCTTTTTTGAAACGCCCACTATGGAACTATTTTTTTTCTCAAACTATCATATCTCAGGAGTACCACCCTAAAATTTCATGAAAAAAAATTGAAAATTACCAGAGTTATGAGTTTTTTAGTAAAACAAGACATTTTTTACGCATTGACCCCTTGCTGATTTTTTTCCGTCATCTTAAAATTCGGTTTCGATATAATATTGATATTTCCACATTCTAGAAGGTTCAAACTGATACCCTGATTTTATATAAGTCATTCGGAATGATAGGGTCAAAGCGGCAGCCCTTCAAACACCGGTGGGGTCACTGTGACCCCGTGTGACCGGCGTTTCACAGCTAGGGTGTGTGACCGCGGAGGGTTAATCTCGTTTATCGACAGTGATACATATCACTGAAAGTTTGGCAACGTCGCGGTAGCAGCTGAGAGAACAGAACAAGATAGAAATATAATTAAAAAGAAAGACGAGATAAGAAATTAGTTTTCCATTTTGCTATATTTTTATCAGAAAATTTCCCTTTATATCTGCAATGCGTATATCCAAATGTCTTATAAATATACACATAACAGCGCGCTGTTGCCACATCTTGTTATCAAACCATATGAGTCAAAAATAACGAAGTCATTTCATTACTTTTTTTTATTGTAGAAGTAATAATTGTCAATTTATGAACTTGTTATATTATTCTAAATGAAAATAATGAATTGTAATAACTATAGATTATTACATTAACTAGAGAATTAAGTAAGCAAAAAAATTCAAACACTACTTTATGACTCATTAGTTTCGCTCGAACCTCCTTCATTTTTGAATACCGATTACTTCGAAGCTACGTTGATTATTCACTCTTATTCACACTATTAGTTGGAATTTTAGTCAGGAAAGAAGTATACTTTGGTCAGGGACAACTCAGGGAATTTTTTCGACCGTTTTTAGTGGCCGCCATGAAAAATGTGAATTGATGAAATTTTGGTCGCTCGGGAATGCAAGTTTTCGAAGTTTTAGGCTTTCGGAGTTTCGAGGTGTCGATATTTCGACCGCTCGTAAATTTAATCTTTCGTGCGTTCAACTTCTGTATTTTCAGCAATCAACACTTATTGTTCGGAACCATTTTCCTTGAAAACTTTGACCATTCGTGAACTCGTTTCTCGAACACTACCATTTCGGAATTTCGAGCCTTCTGATTACTGAAATTTGAATTTTGTTTAATCGCTAGTTTTGATGTCTGTGGTCTTTCGGTATGTCTGGTGATATTTCTGGCATTTGATCTTCTCTGGCCTTCTGCTTTCGGAGATTTGACATTCCCGTTTGAAAAATGTTGGGATTTACGGTTTCCAAAACTTTCATGTCTTCACAAATAAATTCGAAAATTTGACCGTTCGGAGCTTTCGCAATTCGGAATTTCAACCCGGCCCCTCGTCATTTACCCGAATCGTCATTTACCCGAATCGTCATTTACCCGAATCGTCAAATACCCGAATCGCTAAGTACCCGAACGCCAAATACCCGAATCGTCAAATACCCGAATCGCCAAATACCCGAACTCCATATACCCGAACGCCAAATATCCGAATCGCCAAAAACCCGAATCGCCAAATACCCGAATCGTCATTTACCCGAATGCGATAGGCTGGTTTCCATGAGCTCGAATCCGAGCGACAGCGACTCATTGTGATTCAAATTCATTTATTTATTCATTTTTCCAGGTGATTACATTCGAATTCTGTTGGCCCACGACATGTGTGTACATTTGCGAATATAACTTGTTACAGGCCAGAAGATATTTCTCTTCGATTTGCTCTAGGGAGACTGCGATTTTTTGATAAAAATTCTTCAATCAAAATTTCACGTTGTAAAACACAAGGAATCCTAAAGTCTCTTAGCCTCATTCGTTGATTTTTTTTTCAATCTACAACAAGACTCGAGAAATGGCTCGAGAAGTGGCTCGAGAAAGTGTGCATCTTTAACACGAATTAAAATGATCCACTGATCTCTATATCACTCTAATTAGCATTGAAACGGTAGGCGTTGACTCGTTAGGCAAAGCCACGGAAATTACTTATATGCACTCTGAAATTTGGAGTCGGTTAGCAGTTCACAACTTAACATATCTGATAAATATTCAAATCTAAAATGTGAACAAACAGGAAGAGAAATACAACGAAATCAACATTTTTGAAGCTTTTCAAACCTTGGCTCAACCTTAATGGCGTTTCAGTATTGTTAATTATTCAATTAACAAATTAATGGATCAAGTAGCAAATTTGATAATTATTGGAACAATTATAAATATAAATTCATGTATTATGAAAATCTTGTAGAAATATTTGAATTCAATATTTAAAATCAAACTCTACTAAATAGAAAGCATTATGCATTTGACAAAAAACAGAACACACGGCATAAAACCCACTATACCTGCAATGTGATCATGTATGGGCAAAAAAAAATATTTTTCATACTTTGACATTATGATACATGTTTCCGTTGAAAAATGTATGTCTTGAAAATTGAAACTGCAGTATGCGGAGTTCAAAATCTATTTACTTGCGTGAAACTCGAATCTAATTATTTTGAAGCATGTAAAATTAAAATGAGTGCCCTTCAATTTACGAAATACCAGGAAAACTCCGCAACAATTTAAGGGGGGAGCCTGCTTTAGAAGCTTCAAAAAATCGATTTTTTCGAGGATTTTTTTGGGAAGGAAAGAAATATCCGATTGAAACGAAACTTTCAGGGTTTATTGTTATATATTTCAACAGTCTTCTCAATTTTTTTCATTACGAAACATGTCATATTATGCCTGGTACAAGCATTTCGTTCAGGCGCCTCGAGTGTGCAATTGTCGTGCGGCGGGAAAGATGCAGGTCGCAATTTCCATCTGAAACAAAGAACCCAAAAAAAATGTTATTTTTCAATAGTATAGCTTCTAGTTAAACCAAGAAAATTCAACAAAAAGTGAAAAATTCAACAATTCTTCGCAATATCGAAAAAAAGTTCATTTTTTTGGAAAAAAAAATTCACTTTGGTTTGTTTAAAAAGTGGGTTAATCTCAACTTTCTCAAGGTTTTTTAGGTTCAACTAGAAGAGAATTTAATTCCGAATACAATCCATTTTGTCTCGTTTCGATAGGACGTTTAATTTTTCCCTATCTTTCCCGCCAATTAGTAAAAACCGTAAAAATGAAAAACCGAGAAATCGCGCGTCAAAGTTTTCGTATATAAAAAATCGTAATTCTCTTGAACTTACCGCATTAATATGCTAATCAGCGATTCCTGGTCCATAGAGTTGCCCTTCAGACTCTTCAAAAAACTGGTTTTCGCCCAGATGTTCGAGTCTGCGGGCTGTCCTGGCTTCTTTACTTGAAAATGAAGCGCGCTTGTTTTCTCGGGTGACGCGCTCCTTGTCGACTCTCTCGGCGAAATTATTGCATTGCCGTCCAATTTTCAAATCTAGTAACTGCATGGTTTTCAATGCTGCACTGTAGCCTCCATTGAACATTCCTCCAGCGATGTAAGCAGCTATCTCGACGATTTTAATGCCTGAGTGAAGGTGTTTAGGTGTCATGCGCCACACAGTGGAATTGAACGACTCGTTCGCATTTTGTGTGTGTCCACCCAAACACCTCGTTAGCAGCTCGTCCTTAGATAAATCCTCGTACACAGGACGAATGTGCTTCTCGACATGTTCGTCAATCAGACGTGGTGGTACTACGGCTAGTATTAGCTTCTCCGTCGTCCGATGACGAAACATTATGAAACTGATTGCCGTGGAATCTGCGCTTCCGTGGCTTTCCAGTACGTTCACTTGATGATTTGCTCACTTTCGGATAGCTCTGCATGATTTCAAGATGTCCACGTGCCGAAAGACAAGTCGACACTGAACCTAAATGCTAAATGTAGCTTTGCTCAAGCCGACGCAGCCAGCTCATATATAACGTTATGATACATACTTTTATCCCTACCATAGCTCCATAAAGACCTTCTACGAACAGTTAATAGTGTGTCGAAGGACCGTTAGTCCCTTAGGATTATAATACGTAAAATAGATCGAGGGGTGGAGCGCGCGCGCTCCGAGCGATCCGGCCGCTCGTATACCTGCTCGACGCTTGCTCACTATTTCTTCTGTAACTCCGAAAATATTTCGAATTTGCTTCTGAAATTTTAGTGACACATTCTTGGATAGTTTAGGAAAACATTTATGCAAAAAAAAAAAAATCGATTTTTTGAAGCCTCTAAAGCAGGCTCCCCCCTTAATGTACATGATTATTGAAGCAATAATAATAAATGATGTTGTCTCAAGGAAAATTGGATCGGTAACTATTATTGAGGTTTTTATTGCATCAAGAGACTCGGTAGAGTCTCGCGCCAAGTACATTAAAAAAATTTTTTTTCAAGCGCGAGACTCAACGAGTCTATATACCCGAGAGGCAACTACCCTAACCTATACCGCGAATTAGTATCTCCGTTTTCTTTCATTTCACAACATACACGAATTAAAACTAATTTAATCCAGGATGTGGGGATGAAAAGCTTTCGTTTGAGCCCTAGATCGATTAAATCGGTGTCCGGAGTGCTGAGATATAATCAACTACAGATTCTGATACCCCGTTTCCTCGTACAATATTTCTACGTCGTCGTCGTCGTCGTCAGACCCAGATTCGTTTACACTAAAACCATTCCCATAAAATCACATAGAAGGAAAAATCTACACAAAAATTGTATAGAGTGGCGTTAGTTCGACAGGCACAACGTAGTCAGCGCTCGTATCGCAGACAGAAACCGTCTGCTACACTAGCAGACGCGTGTTGTAATTTCATGTTTTTGAATCCAAATAAAGGAAATAAAATAAAGTACAAGCAATGATTAATATAAAATTTGAAAGTACAAAAACTAGTGAATACCCAACAAAAGCCACGCGAAGTACATTAATGTGATAGTCACTAACAAAAATGTTTCGATAGGTTAATCTTAGATCCTATGATCTTGAGCTTTTGAGGTTATGCAAATCGATTAACGTGTAAAATTCATTGTGATAAATAAAATAACAATTGTGAACGGATAATGAGATTAGGTTCACCTTGCATGACCCAAGACTGTCAGATGACTATTACCTTTAAATTATGTTCACTTATACATTGTAGATTTGGCTGATTTTCATTTATGAATGCAATTATCGGAGAAAACGGTGTTTTGAGGATTATTCGATTTTTTTCTATCAAGTCAATGCCTGAGGAAGTCTGACAAGAGAAAATCTAGATAAAATGTTGAAGTTGAAAAATATCTTGATAGCATGATTTGATATGAGAAACGGCAAGGGGCCAGACGAAGAAAGCCGAGTTCAAGCGTTGGATCGCGACGTATTCTACTTTAAGCTCTATGTTAGGCTCATCTTTAAAGGCTCGTCTGCTCAGACCCAAATTGTTATTCAACGTTATGCGTTGGATTCCGACAAGTTCTATATTCTATCTCGGTATCCTCTAGTCCAAACGAGACTGTAAGTCGACGTTGTGTGTTGGACTCCGATAGGGTTTATTTTACACTCCACGACAACGTAGTGCCTTGACCTTCGGTGAAGATAATTTTTAATCCATTTTTCACAGATAGCTTAGATTCTCCGCTGAGAACGATAATCAAATTCAGATTAGTGCTATCGCGACAAATGGTTAGAATGAAAATACCTATTCAATATTAAAGAAATGATCAATAGACTTCCTCTTTCTCAGATGATAGAGATTTGTATTCAATCATGAAAATTATAATAACCATTTATTTCTCAATTATATTTATTTATTCATTGCACAACCTTTTTATGGATTGTTTAATTTTGTAGCGGGTCGCCGTATGAGAAAAGAGGATGATGAGAGAAAACGCTGAAGTTGCAAAATATCGAGACAGTGTGATTTGATACAAGAAACGGATAGAGTCAGACGAATAGAGCAGAATGCAAGTATCTGACTTCGGAAACTTCCATTTTATGCTCTACGCTAGTCTTGCATCGAGAGGGCTCAATTCTATATATTTCGATACCTTCTGGTCAGACCCGATTTTGCAGAGGACCTAGCTGCATTAGAAGAAAAACTGTCTAAGAATTTCAATACATATATCTAATATTTATATATATTTAATCATGAGCAGCAACTATAACCCTGCGTGCAAGTAACTCCGTCATTGCCGGTCTAAGCCCAGATGAGACAGGAGGAGGGCTGCGCGCAAGGTTACACGTTGCAGGCATATGGAATTATACCGGATTCTAGCGAAACAATTCGTAGAACTTAATAAGAGATCACATGTAACGTCTGTTCACAGAAATTTAAGGCTCACAGAAAAGTATGAGCATACGTGTAAATTATAACATTATTTTTATTTATTTGAAATTATACTACCAGATTTAACATTGCTGCTTTTCGAGGGATTCGGATGATACAAAATGCATCACCGTACATGCATTGAGACGATCATAGAAACAATTGGCAGAATGACAACTGAGAACTGAGCGAGGATATAGGAAAACCTAATCGAGCGAGCGTAGCGAGCGAGCACAATTATTAGGTAGTCAAGCAAAATTGTACAAAAAGTGGTGATATCAACCCCAAAAAGCCCCACCGGTGCAAAAACCTTTCGCCAAGTACATTAATGTGTTCACCACCCCCAAAGAAAACCACTAACAAAAATTCCTCCTTAAGGGAAGACCCTGGTGAAACTCAAAACTTCGACATTTCTTTCATAATCGAAATTATTTTTAGATCATGTGAAAGTATACTTACACTGAGAAAAAAGTATTTTTCCTATCAAAATACCAAGTATTACCGAGCGAGTTTAGTTGTAGTCAAAATACGTTCTGTTCTCAGCAAAATACCGGTTATGAGAATAGTACGCTGCGTCGCCGTACGTATAGTTCTGAGCAAAATACAATGTATTGTTAGTAGAGCAATACCAAGTTTTGTTCTCAGAACAATAAATATTGTCAGTGGAAAAATACAGTTTTCTCAGTGTAGGAACTAAGAAAATCCCACCTTGATCTCACAGATTACTTGATAAATGTGGAAGTTACGCAACATTTAATGGTAAAAACATACTGAACTTCAAAAAGTCCCCTGCGTCATAACTTTAATCGAATCATATTTATCTTGAACTATCATCTTTGGGACACTCAGGCGAAGAGATTTGCTGATCAGATTTGCGAATTAATTCTTTGTTCTTGTTTAAGAGCATTTACTATTTTCACTTCTAAATTTTTTGCATTTTTCATGTTATTTGAGACTTGAAAAATATGTTCCTTTTACAATTTGGAAAATCTGATCAGTGAATTTGTGCATAAGGTATGCGTGAACTTCCTCTGCGAAGGAGAAGTTGATCGGAGCAAAACAATGACGCAAGGAGTTTTTAGCGTAGCTGATAATGTAGTTTTGAGTAAATCGTGTTTTAATGAAAATTGGTACAAATTAAATAAATTCTTCAGAATATATGGTCCGAGGTCATAATGTTACACTTTCTGATGAACGCATCTTAGATCCTCAATTTCTTTTGCTCCGACATATCTCGGAGCACGGATTATCTTCGCTTGACATTTCCAGGTTCACCGTCACATGGAATAAAATTAAAAACAAAATGAGCATTCTAATAGAGTAATAGTGGGGGTCAAATAATTGATTATTATTATTATTATTATTATTATCATTATCATTATTATTATTATTATTATTATTATTATTATTATTATTATTATTATTATTATTATTATTATTATTATTATTATTATTATTATTATTATTATTATTATTATTATTATTATTATTATTATTGAATGATTATTGAATGTTGGTTCGACATTGCCTGGCCTAGAACTGTCCTGCTCCATAATTTGTCTCTTCCTTTCTGATGTTCAAAGCTTCAAGCTGCGCCTTTGTCAATTTGAGAGCACGCCGAAGCTTTTTTCGTCGTGCTTCATTCTGCCACTCGCTTTTTCTTTTCCGTTGAGTGTCCCGCTCTTTCAAAATCTTGGTACTGATTTTCATCACCTGTTCGTCCCTGTTCACATGAGCCTGTCGAACAGCGTCGCGAGCCTTGACAAGCACCTTTTCTTTTAGCGACTCACCTTCGTCTGCCAATCGCTTTGAATGTGCGAAGGATGTCTGGGATGCCATCACGCTCATGCCCATTGTTGCTCCAAACTTTTGCATTTGAGCATGTCCCCCTCCAGATTCTGAGAAAACTTCCACCATTTTTTTAATGACATCGAACGGTCGCCGCTTGGTGTTGTCTGTTGTTCGCGGACTCGTAAAACTTTGTGCGGAAAGAAAGCCACAGTCTTCGCATTTGACGCACAGCTGTGCTGCGAATCCTCTTCATTCTCTCATCTGCCCAGCGAGGCTCTTTTGTCCACATTCAGCGCATGCTAAATGTTTAAAAAGCTCCTGCCAGGTACTGGAATGCACAAATAAATAATTTTTACAAGCATCGCCTGGCTCCGACGACTGTGATGAAACAAAAGTTTCAATTTTTCTTTTGCTAGTAGATGATGTACTAGGTCCTGGAGGGTTACTTATCTTTTTCGGTCCTAATTGTATTCTGGATGGGCCAGGCTCCGGTTCGTCACGCAATTGTTGATGACCAACTTGTTTTCCAGAGGGAAAGGCCTTCAATTGGAATTTATTTCCAAGATTTTTTTTACCCTGCTTGTTTTTAGACGTTAGGCGTTTTCTAGACTTGCACCACCGTGAGGTAATCGAATCCATTTTTTCGTTGAGATTTTTTTGTTTCATAATGAGTGAAAATCACAAAATTACAGAGTAGTTTACACTTGCTGTCAACAAGATGCCAGTTTGTAGTAAACTAACCACTAAATGCAGGAAAGCACGGGAACAATTGGTAACTGGACGCAAGGTACTGTTTCACTAGTTCAAATTTCAAATACCAGATGGCGAACGCGTCTTCGCCATAAAGATACATGAATGACCCGATTTGAGTATTACTGGTTTTGACCACGAGGTGGCTACGCTTCAGATACAGTTACCAATAGTCGATCATGCCCTGTGCTACAGGTGGTTCGATCCCGAACTACACGGAGTTGTGACGTCACAAATTTCAAATTTGCGTCAGATTTACCGAGTTTTTCAAACTTTGACCTTGTATATTGCTAATCTCCCATTCAATAGTATTTTGATGGAATTCTAGATTTCTAGAAAAAAATAATCACGAAAGAAATGCAAAAAAAAAAAAATTTTATCGATTTTATTTATAAAATTCGCTGCCAATGAACCAAAAAAAATCGGAGGGCCTTGAAAGTTTCTCACAAGGTGGGGACAAGCCCCGGGAGTAATTTTCCGGCAAAAACAGAAAATCGATTTTTTGAACGATTTCGGGCAAAATCTCACCAGGGTCTTCCCTTAACAAAAGTGGTACTATAAAAATGTCTACTTACAAAAGGATTGAAATCAGATACAATTGCCAAGTACATCCCTGCTAAAAATCTCGGATACAAACGGATCGAATATTTTCTATAGTATCGAATAGCGTTTTCTGTTCCGCAAATCTACTAAAGATTAGTATAGAAAATCGTATACTATCCGGTTTTATTCGCTAAGGGGATTGACATCCTTTCCATTTTTATAGTAAATCGATTCGCGGTGTTAGTGTATCCGTTTATATCCGATCTAATCATATTATTCTATCCGGCTTTATCCATAGACCCGTAGGCTCGCTGCTGGTGTTATTTTATCCTGCTCTGTAGTATTGAATAGCGTTTTCTGTTCCGCGAATCTACTAAGGGTGCGAATAGAAAATCTTACTATCCGGTTTGATCCGCGAACGGGATGGACATCCTTTCCATTTTTATAGTGAATCAAATCACGGTGTCAATGTATCCGTTTATATCCGATCGAATCATATTCTATCCGGCTTCATCCGTAGACCCGTAGGCTCGCTGCTCGTGTATTTCTATCTTTTCCTATAGTACTCAACAGCGTTTTCTGTTCAAAATTGCTACATGAATTTGCATAAAGATTGTGCGTTAACGGTGCCAAGATGAGGTAATGATTCAGAATGGATTAGTGAATTTATCACAATCCGATTGTTGACTCTGGAACCGTACACTGTACATTGAGCGAACTGAATATTTGCAAAGAATCTTGACCAAAATCACATGTGTTCCTTGAGGTTTTGATAATAAATTGAAACACTAATGATATTGGTCGGTTGAATACAAGGAATTGAACAGATACACTAAATGCGTAGAAAAACCTAGGACGCGGACGACCCACGTGTACAGTACCAGGGTTGATTTGATTCAGTTTTTAGGGAAGGTTCCACCAGTCATCAATACGATAAGCCTATAGTTATCAAACGTCACTCCGACAAACTAATCCGCAAAAACAGCGTATTCTAGCACTGAAAATAGTCTTTATATAAAAGGTTCTGACCGTTGTGAAGATACATTGTTTTGATTAGGATGGAAGTATAAGAAAAGAGTGAATAAAATAACACATGTCATAAGTCTGACAGTATCAATGACCAGTCACATTACCTAAGCCATAAATTTTATCTCATATCTCATACAACCCCCATGTTTCGAAACAAACTGATACACGACAAGTCCGAATAATTGATAAGTCCGAATAATTAATCTTGTCCTGTAAACTAAAAGTACGAATTCATAATCATGACATCTGTCGAAGCTGCGAAAAAACAGTCCAGTTGACGTCCCCTAGACGCGCTGTGACATACGCTCATCTTACCTGCTTGGCCGGGATACGCTTTTCTCTTTTGCTCTGCAGGGCTGCGTTCTCATTTCCTGTATTGCTGAGCTGCGAGCTCTTTTCGATATGAGCCATCGATAGAACATTTCCACAGTCGCTCGCATTGGGAGTCGCGCGCTCTACGTACGCCAAATTACCTATTGATAGATCATGTTGCGTCTTCTTATTAATTTCCTATGCTTCGTATAAGTATAAAATCTCTACTAGTAAATACTCATCAGTCGACAGGATTGTGCAATATACCTGAACTCAGGAAAACATTTACTTTCGCTTATATTTTCTACCTAGTAAATTCTCGAGCAGCACAGTATTTTATAGCGCCTTCCTACGGGTACTTGGCGGCGACTGACTGCCGCAAATCTTGACTACATTCCATTGCACGAAACAAAAAATGGACAGAAATTGTATCGATTTGTTCCGATCTATGACTGACAATTAGATAAAATCTACCGACCCGGACCGACACATTAAAACAGATTTATTTAATTTGAAACCCACTTGAATTGAAATTTCTTGGTATGAGTCAAATTGTGATTTGATACTATTTTTATCGATATTTTTTCTGAACAGGTATAACAAATTCCATCGAATTATCAACTGACATGTACAGAAATACGTAACAGAGATGGTCTTATAGATAGGTCCTAGCTTACATAAGCTGATTGTTAGGCAATGAGCTGGACCCGTTCAGTTTGAGTATTTTATTTCCATAGGTCTGAACTTGCGAAAATTCCGGATAGAATCGACCTCGAATTGTATCCGCACTCGCGGATAGGAGCGGACAGGCTGGCATTTCCACAAACGGTGGATGGAAACGGAATAAAATTCTATGCGGCGTTGCGGATAAAATAGCATCGGTCAGAACCTGCGAAAGTTTCGGATAGAATCGACCTGGAATTGTATCCGCGCCTGCAGATAAGAGTGGATAGGCTGGCATTTCCACAAACGGCGGATGGAAACGGAATCAAATTCTATGCGGCGTTGCGGATAAAATAGCATCGGTCAGAACCTGCGAAAGTTTGGGATAGAATCGACCTGGAATTGTATCCGCGCCCGCGGATACGAGTGGATGGGCTGGCATTTCCACAAACAGCGGATAGAAACGCAATCAAATTCTATGCGGCATCGCGGATAAAATAGCATCGGTCAGAACCTGCGAAAGTTTGGGATAGAATCGAGCTGGATTTGTATCCGCGCCCGCGGATACGAGTGGATGGGCTGGCATTTCCACAAACAGCGGATAGAAATGCAATCAAATTCTATGCGGCGTCGCGGATAAAATAGCATCGGTCAGAACCTGCGAAAGTTTCGGATAGAATCGACCTGGAATTGTATCCGCGCCCGCGGATACGAGTGGATGAGCTGGCATTTCCACAAACAGCGGATAGAAACGGAATCAAATTCTGTGCCGCGTTGCGGATAAAATAGCATCGGTCAGAACCTGCGAAAGTTTCGGATAGAATCGACCTGGAATTGTATCCGTAAACGTAATATCAGGTAAATTCTTATTGAACCGGAGACACGTGGATAGAATTCTGATCCGACGTCGCAGATAGAAACGTAGAAACAGATGAATTCTGAATCACATGGATCAACTCGGATAGAGTTGCCTTCCGCAGTTCAGAGACAAATACGCGCACGTGATAGTTCGTATAAAGGCGTCCAGGGTCGGATAGAAATTGTATCCGTATACATAGTACTACGTATGGAAATTTTAGCAGGGATGTCTTCTGTATAACAAAAGTTTACAACTGAAGAACAGAAGTCTAAATAGTCTTGTATCGTTCACTCGCTACGCTCGCTTACTCGATAGACTTGATAATTACAGAAAAAAAAACAGGAAAAAAAAATTTAGGAAGTGGTACTTGGCGGACCATTATAGCAATATGTATCGAATAATTGATACATAGACCTAAGTGAATACTCTTTTACATACTCATAAATGGCCCGCAAGTACCACGTACTAAATTTTTTTTTCCTGTTTTTTTTTTCTGTAATTATCAAGTCTATCGAGTAAGCGAGCGTAGCGAGTGAACGATACAAGACTATTTAGACTTCTGTTCTTCAGTTGTAAACTTTTGTTATACAGAAGACATGTACTTGGCAATTGAATCTGATTTCAATCCTTTTGTAAGTAGACATTTTTATAGTACCACTTTTGTTAAGGAGGAATTTTTGTTAGTGGTTTACTTTGGGGGTAATGAACACATTAATGTACTTGGCGAAAGGTTTTTGCACCGGTAGGGCTTTTTGGGGTTGATATCAAATACTCGACAAAATAACACATCTTATTCAGGAATCACAGTCCCCCTTCTCTTCTATCTTTTCTTTACTTTTTGTCGGTCTATTAAGGGGGTTATCGTGATATTTCGTTTTCTTACGAATGTCGTGAAAAAATTCACATGACTAGCTTCTAGTACCACAATTAACACGTTAAAATTTCAGAGCCCTTAGCGGCACCAAACTCGAGAAAAAAATTGGCAAATTGAGAATCTTATACATGGCATCTTATGGGAAGCGTCGTCTAGCATTAACGTTTTGAGGCATAACTTTAAAAGTTTTCTTACGATTTTCACCAAAAACTAACACACAATTCAACATCAATATCGAAGTAACATATCCAAGAATCAAGACATTTGCCGTCTCGGTTTTCGAGATATAGCTTTGTAAAGCTTGCTCTGCATTGACATTACGCGTTGATCTCATGGCTTCACTTCACTCGTGGCGCTGCTGCGTCGCTAGTTTTACGCGCGCGCATAGTATGCGTGTGAACACACAAAGCGCCACTATATGTGCGTGAACAGTCACTAACAAAAGTTTCGCCACGGAAGCGGGGCTAGGGGATACAGTCAGGAGTTAAGCGCTCATGCTATACTTTTGAGGCTGTTTGTAGCACGATAACCCCCTTAACTAGATTATCATCTTTTTGTACATGTGATTTATTTGAACTGTCTTTAAATGAGTAAATACTGCACATAGGCCCAGAATTTTCTGGCCTTGTCTTTTTCATCTGAGTCTTGGAATGGCCATCTCCTGCTGCTAGCTCATTGTCCTCCATAGAATGAGAAGCTGTATTTGTGACATGCTGTCGTGATCCACCATCAGCAGTGTGCTAACAGAAAAATATAACCGAGTTATCAATTTCAGGACCATAACGATATTATGTAGTAGATGAATAACAAAGTCACTGCTCAACAGTGACTTTGTCGTCCATGACATGAGAGTGGTTCTAGGATGATTTTATGCTGCAGACAATTTATGAAACTACGAATGATTTTGCAAGATTGATTTTTTTTTTAATAGGCACTATTTCTATAATAAGTTTTGATTTTATTTTTGAACATGAAAATTTATTGAGCAAATCTGGTACACTCATGCCTTTATTTGTGAATTGTATATTGTTTCTAGTTACGGAAATCCATAGAGATAACAAGGGCAACAAATTTTATTTTTTGGTTTTGTTGAGCTCTGTAATAGTCAAATGAATGAGTGAATACCTCTAAAATCTCTATACTGATGGGTTGTTGTTGATTTTGATTAGATTCTCCTCCCCCTATGGATATACTCCGAAGAGACCCATCCAGAGATGAATACGGCCACCGCATATACAATAACATACCACTGGGAGAAATATGTATAACAGAATTGTCACAATCCATCACAGGGAACGGGAGGTTTCCTATAATAAAATGAGTAGATTATAGGTTTTTGCTACATTTCACATAGTGGAAAAATAATTCCCATTTCGTCTTTGCTTTTCTAATCCTTACAAGTATGAAGAGGCCGTAAGAAGATCCGATTTGTGTTATTGTTTGGAAAATAATTCTACCCAAGACCGGTCCCCGGTTACATCGTTCAGAGTTATTTCATTAAATACATTAAAGTTCATTGACTCGTAATACTCGAAGCAATGATCACGCTCTGAAAATAATACCTATTTAATAAATTGATGAAATGTGAAAAATTATATGAGAATAGTAAAATAATTTTTTACCCTCAAAATATGTATGTTGTAAATCTGTCCCAAAACCCGATTTGTTCAGGATCACATTGGATGGGTGGTTCCTTATGTTTCCTTGCATGTATCATTTGCTCAAGGTCAGCTTCCTGTGATAAAGCAAGACGTGAAAGAGGTTATTTTACGTTGAGAGGATTTCTCCAACAGTGAAGCGCAAAGTTAGTTAACTCCATTTCTCAGCTTTTTTTCATTCAATCAACTTTGACCGTTGAGCATTAACCCTAGAACGACAAACCCATTTTTTCTACCTTCAAACTACAAACCGGGGTAAATATTTACCCCACGCGTTTCTTGTTTGTAAAACTGTTCTAAAAGCAGTAATGAGACTCGTAAGTACATGAATTTCTTTGTTATTTCATGCAGAAGAGAATGGTGAAGAGCAAATTCAATTTCATTGAAGTTTAGTCGGTGAAAAGTCGATTCAAATACCTGAAAGTGCTAAGAAAACGGCCAAAACCTCATTTTTCAGAGTTTGCCTGGGCTAGATATATACCCCGGTTTGTCGTTCTAGGGTTAAGATATTGGATGAAGAACAGCGCAACCAACAATTTTAAGCATCTATGTGATAATGTATGTCGAACTTACCTTCATAAGCCGTGACCAAGTCATGACGTAAGCCATGAGCATCCCAACTCCCAGAAAAACAATAATGACTTTACTAGTAGACCAACTCATATATTTGATCCATAGAAGTATGGCTACAGTCGCAAGAGACGCTATGCTGATTCCCTTCTTCGACGTGATGATTATTGTTGATATAAAATGTATGCATCAATCTGGATCTAAGCTATTTGCACTCAAATATATGTAATCTGATACAACATTATTATTGAAGCACAGATTATTTGTAGAATTCATTACTTGATATTGTAAAGTTCATGGGTAACTTTAGAATTAGGAATACAAAAATTCTGTATTCGCGCTGAGCAACTTGGAGTAATATTTTATCGTCAATTTTGTGTCAAGTATAGAAAATCTCAGTTCATACATATATATATATATATCAATGATGAGAAGTAAATCGTTCCAATCCCAAATTCTCTCAGTACTTCAATCTGTGTTTTTGATCAAGACAGAGTTTTGAACAAATATATTCTCTCTGAATAATTATCACTAATATCAGTTTCTCAATATCAATAAATGAAAATAAAATTCAACTGAATAAATCAATAAAGTATTGCATAATACATATGGAATGCTTGAAATAACAATGAATCCGATAACACGCGCAAGGTGATCTGAACTAATAGTTTCACATTATTTTTATATCTCATCATCAAAGAATTTACAGACTAGATTAGATTATGAGAAATACCATACGAAATATTTTACATTGATTTATCTAGCTGAAAATATGAAGAAACAACATTCTAATTGTCGAGTTTGAGTCTTGCAGACTTCTTTCATTTATAGTATATCGCATTTGTTGAATGTACTGTTACGTCCTAGGCTGGAAGCCGAATATTTAATCTATAGGTACAACAGTTACCATTAGTTATTATCTCAGGTATAAGAATACCGACGTGCAATTATCATCAGAGTTTTAATAATGCATCTACTGATGTAATTCCATTTATAATTTTTTCCTTTATTCTTTTATATATTACTTTACTTATAGATATTAGTCAATACTTTTGAAAGGAACAATGTTAACTATAACATAGACAATTTCATCCCATTTTCTCACGAAACGAATATGCTCTGGAACACTTGAAACACCATAAAACTGAAAGCCTAAACTTTAAGTAAACTTTGAAAATCCTTATTGAGGAAACATAAATCTTCAGATCCTTCAGATTTTTACGACCCAAAGCGGAAAAGTCTAAAGACAAAGACAGCTCTGTTTTGCAAGAAGAGAGATATAGATGCTTACAGCATCCCTTCTTAGCGCCTCGACGCTTGGGCCTCTGACCCAATCGCCTTGCGCAAATGCTCTTCTAGCCAACCATATTTTTTTCCGCTTTTGTTCTAATGTTCTTTTTACCAATAGAAAAAACCTCGCCTTCCCGCGAGTTTTCCAAAACCTCCCCTTCGCGTATCCGCGAGGAGAGATCTTTTCTACTGCAGTATTAGCAGTCAGTCACGAAACCTCAATCAGTAAAGATCGAACTTATAGAATCTTAGATCTCAGAATTATCAACTCAAAGTGTTTGGTGTAACAGTTAATTAATAAGTAAATTACTAAATAAAATAATAGAAACTACAAACTTAAATTAATCTCCACTTGCGTGAAGATTAATTACCAAAAGTACAGTGGAGATTGTTATTATTAAATTGTTTAATAAATATTGTTATAATTAAAAGGTGAAACTATAAACATTTATTTCACCCACGCATAGTGGTGGCTGATAATACCCATACCTCAACAGATATCTCAACAGATACGAGCTCAGCGACGTCCAGAAGAACTAGTAATTTAAGACTCGGTAAGAAATACAGAACTCTACCAATTCAACATCATATAAAATAACTCGTGATTCGTTCTTCTAAATATCATTCAACTCAAGACGTAACAGTACCTTGAGCTGGGCAGTAGAAAGTATCAAGGTAATCAACCTTGTGAAAAAATGGCTGTCAAACTCAAGATTCTGAAGCGCATCTTGGCATTGTTCGAGGTCTTTCCTGCATCAGGCATTGCTACCACAAACACCATCCGACCTAAATGATAAAATAACAATAAGTATCGTTTATTTCTAGACACGATCAACAGATCAATAAAACTCTCAAATAATTTTGCAGTGAACTTACCATCGAAATTGTGACTGTTTATCTAACATTCTCTTGTTAGCTTCGTCATAATCGAGTGAAAACGGATCCACAAAAGTTTTCTCTCTGTTCACCCATCGTACGAATAGTGTTGATTTCAACATATAATAAAAAAAATGTACAATTCCAATTTTTCGTGGAATCTTCTATTTTACAAATTTCATTGTGTCATTTTTCGAAAAATACACACGCGCGAAACTGTATGAGGATTTCATTCTGGGTTATGTTTCACGGCGATACATTGGTTAAGCAGTTAGCCCAAATCTATCTTAACATTCGTTGACAATTGTGAATGTGCAACTATGAAAACACTTATGGCTGGTTTATGCAGCGCCGTAATTTAACCTAATTTAAGAATCGACCAATCAGGAGGCTGCTTTAGCCACGCGCCAGAAGAATCGAGCCTCCTGATTGGTCAATCCTTAAATTAAGTTAAGGAAAATTAGGACAAGGAAAATTCCAATTTCATAGGTAATTATTAATTCATGTTGTTTCTTAATTTGAGGTTATATCCATGTTTTGATGCAAATCATTATAGTTTAATAATAGTTTTGTAATAAAGAAAATACAGTTTGACTTGAGTTGAAAATAATTTAATTTTTTATGCCTTTCAGAATTAGCTGGACGTCGATTAGTTGATATTAAAATATTGCGTAACGATTTGTGGTATCATTCTTGTGATAAAGCCTTGTCTTTGGGAAATGCAGTCAGCGAATCAAGAAATGGATTAGCGAGTACGTTTCTGGTGAAATGCACGACTTGCAATGGAATATTTCAAGTCAATACATCATCGACGGAAAAAAATACATCAACCAGACCAACCTTGTAACGGATCAGGCGACCTAGGCCTGACCGTTAACAATTCAAAGATCAACCGTTGCGAACATCGAATAGTCCAGAAGGGTCGATGAGAGCGACAAGTCGCATGACGTCACAACGGGTATATAAATCGAGACACAGCTCTCAGCAGCAGCTATTCATAGGCACAGCGCCTGATAGACTCACTACGCTCTTAGTATTTGGACACTAAAGGCATAGCGCCTAGTGATCCTGTAGCTTCACTTTAAAAATTATTCTACAAATTCATTACAATCCAATTTCATACATGAAATAAAAATCAAGACGTTTAGTTTCAAACAAACAAATAATTTGAGCAAAAAGAAGTAGATTCATTAGCTACATAATTAAGGTGGTTCTTTACATACTTCCCACCAAACTTGGATTTCAGAGAAGATTTTGAATACTTCTCGATGGGCAAAAAATCTGAAAAAAATCAAGCATGTAGAAGATCCTCGAGAGATTGATTTTGCATAATAATAATTCAAAAAAGTTATTAACAAATTGATGGAAAAAAAAACTGTTCAAGAAATTAGCCGATGACCCAACTTTTTTTTTAGGTGAAAATTATTTTTTAATTTTTCTGAATACGTATGATTTTTTTCAGAATTTTGTTAAATCTTTGAAAATCGCGTTTTGTCGGGTATGAAAAACTCAATTTTCAAAGATTTAACAAAATTCTGAAAAAAATCATACGTATTCAGAAAAATTAAAAAATAATTTTCACCTAAAAAAAAAGTTGGGTCATCGGCTAATTTCTTGAACAATTTTTTTTTCTATCAATTTGTTAATAACTTTTTTGAATTATTATTATGCAAAATTAATCTCCCGAGGATCTTCTACATGCTTGATTTTTTTCAGATTTTTCCCCCATCGAGAAGTATTCAAAATCTGCTTTGAAACCCACGTTTGGTGGGAAGTAGGTAAAGAACCACCTTAACGGAAATTACCGAGTAAAAACGACGAGCCTGTCAATAATCGCATAGCGATAATAATTAGTCTACGATATAGAAAGTAAGTAAGTAAGCAACTTTGTAAATATGATATAGGAATAGGTTGCAACCAAAGTTTGAATATAAATTAAATAAAATGATTGCTTGATTATCTAAAAGTAAGTAAATCTATGCAGATCCCTTATCCGCCATTTCCAGGTTCTTCTTCATCCGTATAACCAACCAAAGCTAGATACAGCCTCAGTGGGTCTCTGACGCACTCAGGTCTGGCACAGCAGGTTTTATTGTGTAGAAAATTTAGGGATAAACTAACTTTATCATAGCTAAAAGTAAAAGGTTAGGTGGGTAAAGTGCAGCCTTAGCGCGTTTACGTGCTCAGGTCTGTGGGGAGGCGGCTTTAGTTGCTCGGCGACTCAAGTCCGTAATAGGAAACATTAAATTATTGATATAAAAGTCTAGAACACTAGAACATCGAGCAAAGAACTCACAATTACACTCGGTTCGCGTTACCTGAAGGAACGCTAAAGAACCGAAACGTAACAACCTACACTGTCAACTCTAAGATTGTAAATGGTATATGAATAAGTGATTATTTTCATGCAAAACATTATAATGATTTCTCTGTATTGAATTATTTTTTAATCGAGACTATTGTTTCCTTCTAGGTGTTATTGAGAGTGGTATTGGAAGTACTCGACTAAACAAAATTTTAACAGCAGCGGAAGTTCCAGTGATGTACTCAACAGTTTTCAAGTGTCATGAAAAAAAAAGCTTTCATTAGTTATCGCTAATGAAAGCTGCTTGGAAAATTTGATGGCCGAGAGAGAGATGACAATTGAAAGAGTAGGGTATGCATTATGATGATAGTGACTAATTATTAATTATTGAAGTCCTAACCTCTTAGTTGTATACATTTTCCAGTCTATTATAATAGGCATGAATCGTAATCATTAATTGATTTTCTTGAATAATGATGAAAAAAATTGTATATTAGAATATAATTATTAGATCTAGATCTAGGAAAATTGTAATGTTTGATTTGTACAAAAAATAATCCAAACATTAGTATAATTGAAATAGATAAACAATTGTAAATAAGTATATAAATTTAAATGATTGATCTGCAATTTCAACTGTAATGTTCAATAAAATTTTTATTTTTATGTTATGAATAGTTTGAGAGAGTTCAGTAATTGGGCAGAGAGTAATGTTGTTTATTTAACAATTAGCTATGATGCTGGGTGGCAAGAAAAAAGGCTCTGGTCGTTCATATAACAGTCTAACAGGTATGATTACTAAAAACACTTTCCGCTTTTATTAAGTTGTGATGGTATATATTTTACCAATCTAAATTATGTTAGGTCATGGTACTGCGATTGGGTTTTACACGGGAAAAGTGATAGGCTTCGCTACTAGAAATAAACGCTGTAGATTCTGCGAATTCAACGATACAAATGCAGACGTTAATAATAATCTGACTGAAACACGATTGAATGCTGCTGAAAAAAAAGGACATGATTGTCGCAAAAATTTTGAAGGATCATCAAAGGCTATGGAAGCTGACATGGCACGAGAAATTTTCCTAAACAATCCTCATTTTATCTAAGCCAACGTCAAGCTAGGAACAATAATCGGAGATGATGATTCGAGCACTATAGCAACATTACGTAGGGAGGCTGATTATGACATTAAAAAATGGAGTGATAAAAAGCATGCAGTTTCGAAATTAAGTAAATGCTTGTATGCTATGAAATTATCAACGCAACTGGTGGAATATTTCAAGTATCGCTTTGGTTGCGTACTGGAAAAAAATAACAATCATACTAAAGCAACGAAAGCAGGTCTTCTCAACATTGTTTCACATGCGTATGATGATCATTTGGGTTGTGGTGATTGGTGCCAATACAAGTTTGATTCACATAATTATAAACATAAGGTTCTGCCTGGAGGTAAGGGGTTAACTGATACGGTAGTCCAAGAGAAACTTGAAACAATTTTTAATTCTTTTGCTCACGTGGCGGATAACCTTAGTCCATGTGCGTCAAGCCAAGCAAATGAGTCTTTGAATAAAACAATTTCGAGCACAGCCCCCAAGCATCTTCATTATGGAGGATAATCATCTAATGACATTCGAGTTGGTTCAGCGATTATCCATAAAAACATTGGCAATACAACCATCGACGCAATCAATAAAAAGCTGGATAGTTCACCAACAACTAATTCATCACTGAAGTTTCGACTAAAGAAAGATGAAATCGCAAGCCGACGTGAAGCTAAAGCGCAAACCGTCCAATTCAAAAAGCGTAGGAGGCAGCTTTTTAGTAGCAAAACAAATAAATCTAATAAAGCTATTCAAAAAGAAGGAATATGATATGAGTCGGAATGTGGGTTGGATCTCGGGATTGATTTTGTGGACAGCTCTGATGCAATTCCAAGAATAGATTTTTCATCTGCTCTTGTTGTTTACTTTGATTTAGAAACGACTGAACTTGGAGCAAATAAAGAAATTGTTCAAATAGCTGCAAAATTTTCAAATAGTGAATTTGATATCTATGTATCAAACCTTTACAAGGATTTACTTTTCAAGCTTCGGAAATCACAGGACTTACACTTAAAAATGATGTCTTATATTAAAATTCTACTCCTGTTATATCCCACTCAAAGCTAGATGCTGCGAATGGGTTTTTACAGTTTTTACATTCTATTGAAAATAAAATAATTTTAATTGCTCACAATTGTTTTAAATTCGATTGTCCGGCACTATTGAATTTTATTACAAATGAAGGATTGTTCAAAGAATTTTCATCATTAGTAGTTGGATTTGCTGATTCTCTACCGCTTTTCAAAGCTAAACTGAAAGACCGACGTGGCGCAAAGGCCAGTTACAAGCAAGAAGTACTGGCTAAAGAATTTTTGGATTCAAATTCACTAAATGGTGCACATAATGCTGTCGACTGTTCTCTTGACATCAGTCAATGATGTAAATGTGCTTCAGAAACTAGTCGAGCATAGTAATATTAATATAACACGGGACGATATATTAAACAATGTTAGAAGCGTTGATGCAATAGTTAGACAACTTGCGAAAAAAGTGCAATGTAATAATTTCAAAGGAACCCTTCAATGCCTACGATGTGATAAAGATAATCAAAAAGAAGTTGGTGGTCTATCAATCCACATGATAAACAAAATCACTTCAACTGGTATAACTTTTGATAATTTATGCCAGTGTTATATATCGAATGTGTCCAAAGGGATAATAGTTTTATCAGCACAGGATGTAGGTGGAAAATCACGTGTTACCAAAAGCTGAAAAATCATAGATAATCTATATAAAAAAATACAGTCAATTATATCAAACAGTTAATAACTTTATATACAAGTCCTTCTGATTGTTATTTTTATTTTTCGGAATCTTAGGATAGTTAGTATAGTCATTTTATATTCGTATTACGACGTTATTGCGTTGTATTTTCTAATAATAAAAAAATTTATTAGACTGAATGAATGGATTTTTATTTTCAAATACACCTAACCACCTACATTAATTTTTGATAGTTAATTTTTATATAGTTGGAATGGAACTTGGTCGTAAATATTGTTAAAAACTTTTGATCATCGATAAGCAATAATGACCGGTTGAAATCTATTCATTATTTCATATATAAATTTTATCGAATTTTTATAATAAAAACTTTAATATGATAAATAAGTTTTATTAATAAACAATTTCAAATATATTATTTATTTATTGAAGTACTCAAATTTTTATAACTTTTCTCGTCTCGTCTTTCTTTGCAATTATATATTTCTATCTCTTTCTTTTCTGTCAGCTGCTCCCGCGACGTTGCCAAACTTTCAGTAATATGTATCACTGCCGATGAACGAGATGGAAAAATCAAGTTTAACTTCAATTATTTCAATAATTACATCGGTAATGGTATATTGTTGATATGTTAAAATATTTCATAAGTATTCAACTTTATTACGTGCGGTTTTTTATTCCTTAAACTTGGGAGATTAATATTGAAAATAATAAAACAAGTCATGACGGTAGCTTGTCAGCCATAAGAGTCTGTGTATAAGAACTCGAAAAACGTCATATTGAAAACTATTTTTCTAAGAAACTAGACGGTGAATCATTCTCAAATTTTGAGAATACATCAATGAAGTATTCATTTACATATATACGAAGTTTCGAAGCTCAAACTTGGAAAATTCGTTTTACATGAGATTCGCTCGAACCTCCAAACCAATCTCGAACGACTACACTTCTGTCTGACACGGTCGACTCCTCAAAAATCTGAACGTTACCTATTTCACGTTTTAACCCTTCGCGGTCACACATTCCCACAATAACCGGATGGTCACATGGGGTCGAATGGACCCAGCTGATTTCAAACGCTTGCCGTATGAAAATTATCTGTCCTTTGGGGACCGAAAAATTATCAAACGTCTTTGAACATTGTAGAACGTGTAGCAAAAGTTAATATATAAGAAACTGAATGACAACATACGTTAAAAAAATGTGTAAAATGCTTAAAATGTGGACTTAGACGAAAAACGACGAAAATCACTGGGGTCGTTTAGACCCCAGGTGACCGCGAAGGGTTAAAACGCGACGCCGGAAGTTGTTTTTTTTTTTTTTTTTTGCAATATGAAATGCACCTACCGTGACAGATGCGAGTCAGTGTGATGATCCAATAAATTGAAATAATAGGTCAAAAAAAGGCAAAAGCAAAAATACTTTGAACAGTATTTCACCTACCACACCTCTGGATTCAATACTAAAAAAAGGCCCACGTTCCTGTATAACTTTAAAGAATAATTTTAAAAAACCTGGTAATACATATATATATATAATTATTAGGCTGGTCGTTAAAGATTAAATTTCTTCAGACGCCCCCTGAAAAGTTTCCTTTCCGTCTAAAAACATGCGTGCAATTTTTTTTTTTTTTTTTTTTTTTCAATGAAAAGAACACGTGCCGCAAGACGATCAAACATTTTGTTTTTCAACCTGCAGTCTTTTGGAAATGTCTTTCATAATGTGCAGATTTGACAAATAACCCATCGAAAAAAGATAAAAATTTGAAATTTTGAAATTTCGATGGGTTATTCGTTAAATCTGCACATTATGTAAGACATTTCCAAAAAACTGCAGGTTGAAAGACAAAATTTTTGATCGTCTTGCGGCACGTGTTCTTTTCATTTAATAAAAAAAAAAAAAAAAATTGCACGCATGTTTTAAGACGAAAAGGAAACTTTTCAGGGGGCGTCTGATGAAATTTAATTTTTAACGACCACCCTAATATATATACATATATCTATACATATATCTGAGATTTATCCAGACTGGATCAAATTCAAAACTATCATTTCGATCGACTAATTAATTCACTAATCAATTCTACATCGACACGCAATCAAGTCCTGCTTATTATCAGATGATAGTTCTGACAGATAAAAATCTGTCGCCGGATAATTAAGCATTAAGATTGAATGGAAGAGATCGAAATTAGGATATTTTTTCGAGCAGATCGCAGGTTGAACTCGGGGAACGACCCGATTTCATCGATGATAGCATTTTTTGTTCATAATTCAATTTATAGAAAATTTCAGTAGACACCGAGTTTAACTAGTTTCAAAGTTTTTTAATTATTTAATTAATTACTTAATAAAAATATTACGCACACAAAAAGGCCGCTATATACAATAAACTCACAGCCTGCTCGTGACACAGCCGTCATACAGGTGCTATAGTGTATATGACTGCCTTGCGTACTACTACAGTGCTACATACCCAAGAATCATAACAACACATACATGTGAGCACAAGAATAGAAGATGAGAAAAAATTGCGGTGATCCGTGGGCGAGCTAGGTTGTCTCGGGTGTAAGTCGCCGGATAGGCGTCCGTAGATCCTGGGTTCGATTCTCGGATCGTCCGTTAATTTTTCTCATCAAAAATTATTTCAATTTGAAACATCAGGGATAGATAAAAAGTTGAGTAATCAATTAATTATTTAATATAATAAAAAAATATAATATATATATAATATATTGTAATATTTTTAATATTTGTTGTAATAATAAGTTAATATTTATGGATTCCCGAGGGAAATAAAGTGAATCAGATGAAATATAATCAATTGGGCAAAAGGTTTATGTATTCAGAAAATACAGGTCTGCTTCAGTACGAGGCTAAAGACAGACTGATTTGTTTTACAATAATGTTTGTTAACGTAGCAACCGTAGTTCTTATATTTTAGAAGATATCTTTTATCATATAGGCTACTTGATCTAGATCATATAGAATTAATATATAAGGGTGATTTCACAAATGTAACACTACCCCCCCTTTAGTAAAAGAGTCGACCTGACTCGTAAGGTGAGTATAATAAAGATTGTCTATTTAAAATCATCATAAGGATTAGCAAGTCGGTATTTGAATCATAAAATCTATGTGCTCTATTTAGGAGAATCGGAGCTGTGGCTCAAGTAATTAAAAATTTTCCTAAGTACTATCTGACATTCGTCTCTTATTAGAAGGGAAACCACAGAAAACCTCTAAAAGATAGTCCAACTTAATATCACAACATGGGTTTTTACAAAAATCTTCAAGAACAGGAACCAGGAACAAGAGTAGAAACTCAGGAATACGGGATCAGTAGACAGGAATCAGGAAATAAGAGTAGAAACTCAGGAACAAGGCGAAGAATTCCTTGGTCATTATGAAGAAAGTCCTGAATACTGGAACAGGAAGGGGTTGGAGGGGTAGAAGGACCAAAGACTGGAACGGAAAGTCCGATTCTGAACTCCAGGAGATCCAACTCCAAACCTCTTCGAAATAAATCATATACGACCTGGACAGGAGGACAAATGTTATTCTCTCAAAATAATAAGGTCTTAAATTTGAGTTTTTCTAAAAACTCTTCAAAATTATAGATTCCTTTTAAATCTTTTTTTTTTTTTTAATCAAAATTATAAATTCCTTTTTAAATATTTTCTTTCAAATTAGAATGATAAATTAAACTTTTTGTTGTTAAATAAATTATTTCAAATATAATAAATTGATAAATTCATCTGTTAAATGAATGTTATAAATATAAATCGGAACGATCTTATCTGAATAGAAGTAGGGAAACCGGAATAATAGGTCAGGATGGGATGAATTAGGCTTCCTTCTTCTCGTCTCAGAATATCATTTCGTCATTTAAATAGAATATCCTACTATCGGAATATCGGGAGCTGGAAAAACTTGGGTTAATGTTTGTAAACTAAAACATAACCTATATGCAGATTTTTCGCTCAGATCTCTTATATAGCTATCACGCTAATGAAATAAAAGAAAAGTTAGATCGATTGAAAATAAATAAAGAATTGGAAGATAAACGATCGTAGTCGCATTTAAAACATTTACGTAACACTTTTTTTTATTAAAAATTGGATAGAACTAGGACTATTAATAAAAAGTTTTTTAAGCTCCGTTGAATCATTAGAACCTACTCTTTTGAGGTTATTGGTTGTGAATCTGAAGAGGGATCTCTATCCCTCCAGGAAGTCTGATTTGAATAATTATTTTTCTCGTCGTCTTTTCGCCAAGACGTCCGAGAATCCGAAAGATTATCATTAATTGAATTATTCCTTTTTTCTAATGAGAAACATTTATCTGTTACATGACCTATCTTATGGCAGAATTTACACACGGGTGGGGATCTGCCTCCGTTATTTACGTTGTAATTATTATTATTATTTCTGTTATAATTATTTTGCTGCCTGGGAGTAGTTTTCTCAGAATCGTTTGATTTTATAGGGATAGTAGGAATTTTATCTGTTTCAATTTGTCTAATTTTTCCTACTCCTAAATGATGTTTAGTCAATGCCTCAATTTCCAGACCCTTAATGACCGCTTCTTGTACAGAAGAAGGTCCTGTCAGGCTAAGAGTATGTCTCAACTCTGGGTCTGTTATTGCATTAATGAATTTATTACAGGCTAACATATCTCTAGTTGGTTCATCACAATTAGGTAAAGCTATTCTAGCTAATCTTTCTATTTCTACCCCGAGTGAGGCAAGACCTTCTTCTTTAGCTTGTCTTTTAAGGTCTAATTGAGTTAAAGATAATTTCGATATAAGTTGATTTCCGAATCTCAATCGTAAGGCTGCACTCAGTTTATCATAATTTTCAATGTCTGAATCAGCCAGAGCTGATAGAACAGCTAAGGCAGGACCTCTTAAGCTTCCTGCAAGTTGTCCGGCCTTAGTAATAGAAGACCAAGAGTTTACTTATGCAATTATTTGAAATTGTCGCTCATAATCAGCCCAAGGAATTGATCCGTCGAAAAAATTTACTTTAAGGTTTGACGATTTTTTTGTTGACTCAGTACAACCTTCATTACGAGTAATAATTGTATCGTTGATCTGTTTATCGCGACTACTCCCGGCGCGAGATAAATTGAGGGGAAGGTTATTAATTGTATTGTCTATATTTTGGTCACCAGCCATTTGATTAATATTTTCTACATCTCGTGCGTCCCGAATTGGACCTCCAATTCGGTCGCTTTGAGTATTTGTACGAGTGTGCGGCGTGAAAGTCGCCGCTCCACCCGTACGAGGTCTACGTATGGTTGGGGAAGGTTCTTCTTCCCCATAATTATGTACAGACCGAATGTTGGTTGGTTCAATTATTTCCTCAATCCTCACTGGGGATCGTCTAGGAGTTGAAGTTTGAGACATTGTTTCTTGTGGTTCCAGGCGTTTCATTAAAATGGATAGGGTAGCTTGTTGAGCTGCCAGATTTGCCTCTCTATCAGCTCGTTGATTCGTTAGGTTTGCCTCTCTTTCTTCCCTTAATCGAACGGTTTCGCGTTCTTCGCGTTCTCGTTGAGCTGTCAAATTTGTTTCTCTTTCTTCACGCAGTCTTAAAATTTCTTGTTGTTGTGCAGCCATAACTTGTAATAGTCGTTCCATCATATCAACCTGGGGTTGAGGTGCTGGAGCTTGTTGAGGTTCGTCGATGATAGCTCGTCGACGAGAAGACATTTCTTTTTCTTTTTTAAATTCTTTTTTTTTTTTTTTAAATCCTTTCACAATCACGAACTCTTTCAAAAATTCACTTTATCGATCCCGGTAAGATCCCGATTCTGACACCAATGTAATATTTTTACTATTTGTTGTAATAATAAGTTAATATTTATGGATTCCCGAGGGAAATAAAGTGAATCAGATGAAATATAATCAATTGGGCAAAAGGTTTATGTATTCAGAAAATACAGGTCTGCTTCAGTACGAGGCTAAAGACAGACTGATTTGTTTTATAATAATGTTTGTTAACGTAGCAACCGTAGTTCTTATATTTTAGAAGATATCTTTTATCATATAGGCTACTTGATCTAGATCATATAGAATTAATATATAAGGGTGATTTCACAAATGTAACAATATATATATATATATAATATATATTTAATATATTTTATATTATTTTTTTTTTTTTTGTATATGACTTTGCCTTGCGTACTACTATAGTGCTACATACTCAAGAATCATAACAACACATACATGTGAGCACAAGAATAGAAGATGAGAAAAAATTGCGGTGATCCGTGGGCGAGCTAGGTGGTCTCGGGTGTAAGTCCCCGGATAGGCGTCCGTAGATCCTGGGTTCGATTCCCGGATCGTCCGTTAATTTTTCTCATCAAAAATTATTTCAATAATAATTATTACATGATGCAATCATTAATACTTGCATGTTGATAAATAGGTATAAAAATCATTTGACAAAATCGAACTTCAGCTACTATAGAGAGCGAGGTAATCTTACACTGCTCATGATTTTAACTTCGCAAGATTTCCTGTGACGCAACAGTTAATCGCCATTGTGTAGTGACTCTATCGTTCGAAACCTATTAATTCATACCATATGTGAATTTATCGGACCAGTCGAACCAAATTTTCAAGTCTTCTAACTGAAGCTCACCTCTATATAGAGCGCGCAATCTCCAGATAGACCGAAAAAAACGGAACAAACAGATAATATTCACATGGTCAGAGAAGTTAATATGAAATGCAGTCAAAACAAATACAATGGTAGTCAATTTAGAATACAAAGAATACAAAGTAAAACACAAGATCAGTTCTTAGTATGATAAGAAGGAACTTAAATTACCTTATTAAATTTGTGATAAGTGAAAAAACATGGTGTCAAAGACCACCATTATCACGATACACGATGAGCCAAGTGTCATCATGTGCTGGTGAAGACGTTTAATAAAGCAAGGGGGTGTGACGACTCTCTTTATATACGTTATGTCTTAGGCTTGTCTCATGTTGACACTATGACGATGACGTCAATGACTGACGTCAATGCCTACGATTGACGTCAATGGATGTTTATGTTGAGGTAGAGTCTGGGAACACGTTTTTTCACGTCAACAAATGTGCTAGAAGCTAAATACACCTAGGAACAACTTTTAGAACGCAACCTATGCAACATATTCGAGTAAGGCAAGTGCAGTTTCTTAGTATCTTCTTTCTTATTAAGACCATTCGGTTGTAAATTAATGCGCAGCATCTCTGAGGTAATGCGTTTAGACCAGACTGATTCCCTATCAAGCACAACTGCATTACTCCAATCAAAAGTGTGGTTAAATTCTAGTTGGTGTGTGGAAACGACAGAATGTACTTCTGGGTTTTTCTTCAAATTGTCTTTATGCTCTTTTAATCTGGTCTTAAGTTCTCGTTTAGTTTCACCCACATACGACGCTGAACAATCATTACATTGGATCTTATAAACTACATTGCATTTATCATGTTCATCAATTCGGTCTTTGCCTTTAGTAACTACAGATCTTAGGTTACTGTTAACAGTGAAAACAGGTGTCAAGTCAAATTTCTTAAGTGAGCAACCCAATCTCT